>NW_018366630.1:0-27118 GCF_002093755.2 Drosophila serrata
TGGACCTTATCAGTGCGGGTTCAGGCCTGGCAAATCCACTATGGACCAGATTTTCACCTTGCGCCAAATCCTGGAGAAGTCCAACGAAAATCAGATCGACACATATCACCTCTTCGTCGATTACAAGGCTGCATTCGATAGTCCCCGGCGAGATCGCCTGTATGCCGCCATGTCTGAGCTTGGTATACCAGCAAAGCTAATACGGCTTTGCATGATGACATTGAGCAACACCATCAGCTCTGTCAGGGTAGGAAATGACCAATCCGAAACCTTTTATACCAAGTGTGGTCTCAGACAAGGCGACTCGCTGTCTTGTATGCTCTTCAACATTCTAATGGAGAGTATTATAAGGAAAGCTGGAGTGCATCGGACGGGCACTATTCTAACAAACAGATGTGTCCAACTCCTTGGCTACGCTGATGATATTGATATCATTGGCCGAACCAAGCGTGATGTTACAGCAGCCTTCGGGGCTATTGAAAAAGAGTCAGCTAAGGTAGGACTGGCAGTTAACATGGATAAGACAAAGTTATGGTGTGCTCTAGCAGGGAATCGCGGCGTCTTGATTCCCAGCTATCTGCAGGAAGCCATAGCTTTGAGTTCGTGAAGGAATTCATTTACCTTGGATCTGCAATAAGTGCACAAATGATGTCAGCCTGGAGATTAAGCGGAGAATCACACTTGCCAACAGGTGCTACTTTGGGCTCAGTAGGCACTTTAACAGTAGAGCTCTCTCTCGACCGACAAAAATAACACTCTACAGGACGCTCATTCTTCCAGTACTCTTATATGGTGCGGAGTGCTGGACAGTGGTGCAATCCGATGCAGCTGCTCTTGGAGTGTTCGAGAGAAAGATTCTCCGCAAAATCTTTGGTCCAATCTGCGTTGGCGATGCTTATCGCATCAGATGGAACCACGAGCTGTATGAGCTGTACGGGGATGTTGATATAGTAAGCCGAGTCAAAATTCAAAGACTCCGCTGGCTGGGTCACATCGCCCGCATGGAAGAAGACGCTCCGGCTCGTAAGGTATTTGATGCGGTAATCGTCGGAAAACGGAGGAGAGGACGACCCCGGATACGTTGGCAGGACCAGGTGATGGAAGCCCTGTCTACATCTGGTGTTACCAACTGGCGAGCGCGGGCCCAGGACAGGGAAGCGTGGAGGCAGATTGTGCAACAGGCTGTGACCCGATAGGGTTGTGATGGCCATTAATAATAATAATCTTAAATGTTTACGGTTACCTTCCAAGTGTTCAAAAAAGTTATGTGTTCAGGAGAAATGTAGAAAGTAGTTCAGTTTAAGAAAACTATTCGAGTTGAGTGAATCATATAAATCGTCGTGCGAACCTGTGAAAAGTTACATTACAAAATAATACTTAAAAAAAAAAAAACAAAACAAAACAAATCAAAATGGATAAGTACTGTGAAAAGTGCAACATTACCCTGTCAACTAACATTTCGTGGAGCCATCATCTGCGGACGGAGCAGCATAAAAGAAATGTCATCGAGCCAGTGAATTCAAAAATTAAAAAAATCAAATCTGGATTCCAAGGAAGGATTATTCAGTATCTATATAAAAATACCAACAATGATGTGATTTATCCAACACGATTTATGGAGAAAGCAGGAGAAGCTTTTCCCCACACTTATATCCATTGTTGGAGAGTTATGCATCAGTGAAAATTAACTTTGAACTTTTCGGAAAATATGCGCTCCTGAAAGAAGAGAAGGAATGCGAGGAAATAAAGTCATTTCAAAGAAAAATGAAAAATCACCGCCTACTCCAATATTGAAAATGAATATAAGGAGCACATGGAGAAAATTTTGGTGAGGATGGAGGAATTCCAAGAAAGGGATAGTGGATGGACATTGATTCATCTGAATCGATTGGAAAAGAATATAAATAAATATTCACCTTTAAGAGGATCATCATATATCAGACTACCCTCTTGCTTAGAAAATAAAAAAGCGATAATAAATGTTAAAAACCTGAGAGATAAATATTGTTTTAAGTGGAGCTTAATCGCTGCATTAAGTAATATTTATAAAAATGCAAGCAGGTGTACAAGTTATAAAGTGAATATAAATGATGATCTCATCCAAGTCAATGGGATGATCTCATCCAAGTCAATGGGATCACATTAAATTTCAGTGGATTGGAATTTCCACTTAAACCCTCGGACATTAATAAATATATACAAATAAATAAAGAAATAAACATAACACTTTTCGGATTCGACGATGGAGCTATTTTTGAACCCATATTGTATTCCCTAAAGTGAGGAAAAATTCTATAAATATGTTGCTATTGGAGGAAGGATGCAAAGCATATTATACTTGGATAAAAAACCTATCAAAGTAAGTAGTTTTATAATATCATTATTAATATGTATTAAGTATTATTAATATTTATTTGTTTGTGTTTTTGTTTTAAATTTCATAATATTTAAATGTTTTCATATTAAAAAAAAATTTTTTTCTTATCTTTATTATAGTTTGGTTTCCTCTCAAGTTTCGAGAGATAAATCAAAGAAATGGTTTTGCCAAATTTGTTTGAATTATTCGTTGAGTGAAGAGGCTGCCAACCGACACTCTGAAGTCTGCGGTAAAAAAGTTTCACATTTACCAAACCCGAGAGATGCAATTCTAAAATATAAGAATTTTCAAAAGGAAGTGATGATACCATTCACAGTATACGCTGATTTTGAATGCATCCTTCAACCAATTAATGTCAATGAAACATTAAATTTAAATATAGTAAATATCATAAGCCTATTTCATATGCATACTATATAAAGTGTACACATGATAATAGTTTAGATAAGTTTGTTTTAGAAACTAAATTAAACTCAGGAATGAATTTCCTCCTATCACTTATACAAAATTTAACATTTATATATGAGAATCATATTTCAAAAAATGTACCAATAATTATGTCTAATATTGAAGAAGAAGATTTTAAAAAATCTATTAATTGTCATATATGCAACACTCCTCTTTTATTAGATAGAGTTAGAGATCACTGTCACTTTACAGGAAAATTTAGGGGTGCAGCACATAATGAGTGCAATTTAAAATATAAAGTCCCAACATTTTTTCCTGTTTTCTTCCACAATTTCACCAGTATGGTTGTCATCTATTGTAAAAGATCTGGCTCTCATACCTGGTGAAATAAAGGTTATTCCATTAAATAAGGAGCAATACATTTCAATATCTAAAATTATAACTTTAAGTAATGGCGAAAACTTTAAAATCCGTTTTCTAGACTCATTTCGTTTTATGCCTTCTGCATTAGACACATTAGCTTCAAACCTGGATAGTGAACAAATGCAAATTACAAAATCATTTTTCCCAAATGAAAATCAGTTTTAAACTTATGCGAAGAAAGGGTGTATTTCCTTATGAATATTTAGATTCAGTTGAGAAATTAAAAGAAAGTATATTACCTCCTAGAGAAGCTTTCTATAGTTCCTTAACTGAAAATGAATGTTCAAACGAAAATTACACACACGCGCAAGAGGTTTGGAATGAGTTTTCATGTGAGAACCTAAAAAGAAGTTGTGAAATACTTAGGGAATAATATTAACTATAACTATGAGAGAAAACAAGCCTTAA
Organism: Drosophila serrata; assembly: GCF_002093755.2. Lineage (NCBI taxonomy): Eukaryota > Metazoa > Arthropoda > Insecta > Diptera > Drosophilidae > Drosophila > Drosophila serrata. Next base: position 3,617 of record NW_018366630.1, read on the forward strand.
TAGTACCAGCTGTGGACACCTGTCCCTCCAATTCTTACTCTCTATCCCTCCCTAACTTTTTCGTTATGATCAAGTGATTTCTCTATGATTCTCTATGATCCTCTATGATTCTTGAAACTCCCTCCCTATTTTACATGCTATTAGCTGTTATGATTGGTCATTCTAAATCAAGAATGAGATAGAAAAAGGAGGGTTAGTTTACCTTAAGGTATTAAAACTTAATCAAAAGTTATTTCAACTCACATTTAAAAAACCACCAGTAAACAGTCTCAACCTAAAAGTTTTAATCTAAATCATCTCGCCAGCAAAAAAAAAAAAAAACAATAACAAGAAAAACAGTTAAAAGAACTAAAAACAACAACTACAACAGATTAAAACAACTACAAACAACAACTACAACAGATATAAAACAACTACAACAGAGTTACAACAACTACAAACAACAGCTGCAACAGCTACAATCAACAACAACAACAACAACAAAAACAGCTACAACAGCTACAATAAACAACAACAACAAGAAGAAACAGCTGAAAATGGTCAATCCGGAAATGATGAAGGTACTCAAGGATTTTAATGGTAACCTACCAAAACCTCTCTTAACAAAGGCGAAGATGGAATCGGATGTGCGCTACCCTATTCAACGAGCTCAACGTAAAAAAAACAGCTTTGGAATGCCCTCGCTCTTGAACTTGAAGAGTATATGCTGTACTTACCGACACGATACTCGACTTTAGATGATTCGACCATTGAATATATAAAAGATAATATGTTTGTATTATTAAAGAAATGATAACAACCTCTATTTAGAATTAAATAAAGCTTAAAATGTATTCATTTTTAATATTATAAATGTACCTATTTTCTTAAATAAAAATAAAATTTCATTAAACTCAAAACACTTTGTTATAAATATTTATATTATAGTAAATTTTCCCCCAGTAGCACATGAGTATCAAAGAAAACTACAACACTGAAGCGAAATCTTTTAGAACAGTTGACGAAAAGTAGGAATTCATTAAAAAGAAAATTTGATGAATTGAAGCAAATAAAAAATGAGAACGTATCAAATTTGAAGGAAACATTTAAACCCATTACAGACCCTTTACATGAATTACAAAATGAAAATAAAAAATTAAATAAGAAAAAACGTATATTAATGATACACACAATGTAAAAACTGAGTTCAAGAAAGAGAAAATAAGAGTACCTAAAAGTAATAATAGGGTACAGGAGAGAGTAATTGAAAGTGATAGTGAGAGTGATGCTTATGTTGATGCTTACTCAGAACACTCTCATATAGATGAATCTGACATTTCTCATCAATCTCATATAGATGAATCTGACATTTTAAAACAGTCTCATATAGATGATTTAAATGAAAGTGTATATGAAGAAACCGGGGTGAGGTATAATATCAACATTTACCAGTTAAAACAAGAAAAGAGTTTAGATAATAGTTATGGACCAAGAGAAGAAAATAATATTTAATCTTGGGTAAAAGTACACTTAAATTTAAAAAAATTTTAATAGAATTAGGAAGTGGAAATTTATGGACTCTATCAACTGGTTTATACTCTTTAATTTTTCATAACAGTCCTAAGGATTATACTAAGAATGATTTAGAATCATATAGAAACATTTTAATTGAAACAAGTGCTCACAAAAGAAACTATCAACCAGATGGTCAAATAAAAGGAAATCGTTCTAAAAAATATTCTTCAATTATAAATCATTAATATCGTCGTCTTCAGTAAATGAAGAATATACTGGTTCTGGGTATATGAGACTACAAAAATTACCACCAAATATGTATATTGGGATAATGTTAATGAACTTGTGGAAAGATTGCAACTCTTAATGGCATCAAGAGCTGCTGGTAATAATAACCATACTAATGAAATTCTTTCAATAATAGGGAAGTTGAGACTCTTACAGGTTTAAATCTAGATACTGATGGTCGCATAAATGTTCGGAAAAAAAGAATTAAAAACTTTCAAAACCAATAAATGGAAATGATTTGGCTATTAAATTTTATGTAGATGAGAAAATTAACGAGGCGAAATCACAACAAATGGAAACTATAACTAAATCATTTCAACTAAGAAATAAAAGAGTATCAGATTTGGAAAGTAAAGTAATAAAAATGGTAACTCAAATGGAATATATACATAATACATTAAAAGAGCTTCTTGATAAATTGGAAAATCTTAACAATTTCATAAACCGAAATTTAAAAATACCCGCACTAATCATTCGCTCTGATCAGATAGAAATAGATGGAACGATACTTCAAAGTAGTCCATTTTCACGTCGTAAAAACAGAGAAGAGGTCTTAACAATTAATGTGGATCATACATAAATATACCGTTCTTTCATTATTTATTTATAATTAAAATGTCAGTTGATAAGTTTGGTTGTTTTTTAAATGAGAAAGAGTACTCAAGAGATATAAAAAAGGTGTAGAAAATGTCCAAAGTATACTAAATGATTATGATGGGCATTTAAATATTCAGAGGAAACGATTCAAAAATTCCCTACCCCCCATTCATGAAAATGATATTGCAACAAAATTTTATGTTGATGATGAAATAAGTAAACTAGTACAGAATACATCTAATGAAATTTCTAAACAACCACAGAAACAAGAAATCTTTAGATCAAGGCCTCGAATCAATAATATTGAGGGAAAAGTGGGTGAAATTTCTAAAAAATTTGAATTTCTCTTAAAACTATTAATAAGATAGTAGAGGATATAAATGAAATATAAAGTAACATTTTCAATTATATCATTGCACCGACCGCAGTTCTAAAAAGTGAAACTGAATCTTTAGAGAAGAAACCGTTTGTACCAAATAAAATAAAGCCATGAGTAAACGAGATATTGTAAATGAGATACATCGACCATCATTCAAGAATTTTCCAAGACGTAGAGATATAGTAAAGGGTATTAATGATTTATTGCAGGCTGATTTGGTTGAAATGGGGGCTTATGCATCTTCGAATAAAGGCTTTAGTTATCTATTAACAGTAATAGATACCTTTTCTAAATATGGATGGGGTGAAGCAATAAAATCAAAAAATGCAGAAGAAGTTACAAGAGCTATGGAAAAAATAATAAAATCTGGTCGTGGAGTACCAAAGAATTTACAAACAGATAATGGAAATGAATTCTATAATATATATATATAGTGAAGTGTTTTAATATTGTGAGTCGAACTAATGTCCCGTCAGTTGACTAAGGACAACGCTAAGTTGAATTAAAACAAACGAATATTCCGCTTCACGTCTTTATTCAATTGATCTCAGCTTAAGACTAAATTATTGTGACAAAAATCTTACTTCTACTGCCCTTTGTTTACAAGAGTTGGGGAGCGAGATCGCCCGCTTGGGATATTGATTGAAGAATTATTTATGTTATTGAGAAGGAGCATTGCTTGCTCCGGATGTGGATTGTTTACATTGGTTCAGCGTGGGATCGCCTACGCTGCAGATTCATATTTCTTGGAACATAGCTGAATTTGTGAATATGTCACTTCCCTCCCCTTAAAAGGGTTGCCTATGATTGGGTTGGCATTTCAGGGTACAATGCAGGCAACTGATTTTGTGCCGGTTCTATTTCTTGTTGTGGTTCTTGATTATTTTTTGCTTGTTTTCTAAATTTGTATATAAAAAGGTAAGTGGATTTTGTGTATACAATTTTGATAGGACAACAAAAATAATAAGAACGATAACAACTAATATTATAATTACGTAAAGTGTGGTATTATTTTCTGAAATTAGTTTTAAAACGTCATTATGTTCTACTATTTTTATCTTAGTAACATTAATCGGTGAATACAATGCTGTTAAATCAAATTCTGGACTTAACGAATTTTCGCTTAAAATAACATTTCCAATTTTAACTCTACATTGTTTTATTCTAATAATTTTGCTTCCATTTATTTTAATATCGCCATTTAATTCTTGACAATTTTGTTCGATTGTAGTTTCAGTTAGATTCCATGTAAGTATAATATTTGGTTCTACATATTGAATCATTTCTTTTGTAGGAGTTGGTATAAAATTACAAATTGGATTTTTACGCTTAATTATATTTTTAATGCATTCATTATTAACTTCTTTATTGTCTTGATTATAAATTTTATTCTTATCTTCAAAATATGATTGTTGATCTGAATAGTCTAACTGATATCCATTATGGTCGGGATAAGGAATTATTTTAATGGTGTTAATGGTTTTGTGGTTAATAGGGATATGTGAAATAAGTAACAATTCGTTATTTTTGTAGTCAATCCACGTAGATGTTTTGATTAAAAGTATATTTTGGCTGTTAATGCGTTCTAGTTTGTCGTAATTGAGTAACTTTGGGTTAAAAAGTCCAAGACGTGAAAGTTGCATGCCCATTTCGATGTCTTCAATGTACTCAATAAATTGCATGAGTTCATAAACAAGTGTGTCAATACTATTGTTCATAATAATTAGGTTGTATTTCTTCGTATTCGTGTTCGTGTGCGTCTTGAAATCTTAATTCGTCAATAGACATTTTGGTTTGTTCACTGTCCGATGGTCTTAGTCGTTTGGTAACCGGAAAGTTAGTATTTTTAGATGTAGAGGGTTGTTGTTGTTGAGGGTATGTATTTCCTTTAAAATGTGCTGTTTGAGGATTTTGAATTTTATTTGAATATTGTGGAAAAGGATTTTTGTGAGTAAATGGTTGTGTGTTCATGTATTGGTTGGGTCCGAAATGATTTGGCCACATAGTTTGGTTGTTAGGTATTTGTTGTGTATAGGTGGGTCTAAACGATTGTGTGTATTGATTAAAATTAGGTTGGAATGGTTGAGAATATTGTGGGTAACTTGGTCGATATTGGGTTTGTGTATTTGTATTGAATTTGTGTGGTTTAGAATTTTGATTAGGGTTTGAGTTTTTATTACGATTTTCTGGAATTTTATTTAATTCAAAATTAACATGTTCTTCATATATTCCCTCATTTTGTGCGATAGTGATTAATGATCTTAAGTCTTCAATGTTATGATGAGCCAAAATAGTGAATAATTGTATTGGTAATTTTCTGATCAATATTTTAATGGAATCTTTAATCGCCTGAAGATAAATAAGAAAGTCTGGCTGGTTACCTTCTAGATGCAATTTCGAAATTAGTATTTGACGTCGTCTTTCTGCTTCTTCGCAGAATGCTCTCAGATTTCCCTTGTAAGGTGTCTCCCTGAAGTTCTCCAGCAGTTTGTAGTTCGGTGTTTGGGGTTTAAATTCTGCAACTAGTCTCGATCTAAGGGTAGGCCAATCTTCAATGTTCGGAAGGCCCAATGATCGTGTTACGTGTCCGTCCAAGTTTCTTTCGATGGCTCCAAGAAGAATCCTCTGTTGTCGCACATCATTAGTTTGGTAGAGTGAAATTACATAGTCCACTCTGCTGACGAAAGTGTAGAGAGTTTCTGGATCACCCTTAAAAGGCATGATGTCTTTTAGTTGCCGACGAGCTTCAGCAAGGTTGTTGTCGCTTAGTGCAACGATTTGGGGTGCGGCGATAACTGGTTGTGCCATTGTTACAGTAAATTTGTTGTTATAGTAAAATAACAATTTATTTTAGTTTATTTTTGATTTCACTTTTTAAAGTTGAAGTGTTTGTTTAAATTAATTTTCTTAAAATTTATTTGTTGTTATTAACTTTTAGGTGCCGTTGGACTTATTGTGTTTTTGTTTTGTTTTGTTCTTCCACTTTTTGTTGGACAATCGAATTGGAATTATAATCCAAGTTGAAGTGTTTTAAAACGTTTTGCGTAATTATTGTTCGAGAACTGAATTATAAAATTTAATTTATTTTTCACTCGAGGTTCTTTTTTTCGGATACTTTTTGTATCCTACCGACTGCGCCAGTGAAGTGTTTTAATATTGTGAGTCGAACTAATGTCCCGTCAGTTGACTAAGGACAACGCTAAGTTGAATTAAAACAAACGAATATTCCGCTTCACGTCTTTATTCAATTGATCTCAGCTTAAGACTAAATTATTGTGACAAAAATCTTACTTCTACTGCCCTTTGTTTACAAGAGTTGGGGAGCGAGATCGCCCGCTTGGGATATTGATTGAAGAATTATTTATGTTATTGAGAAGGAGCATTGCTTGCTCCGGATGTGGATTGTTTACATTGGTTCAGCGTGGGATCGCCTACGCTGCAGATTCATATTTCTTGGAACATAGCTGAATTTGTGAATATGTCACTATATATATAGTGAAACGATAACGAAATAATAATGAAACGATATGAAATTAATCATTACTCAACATTTAGTAATCTTAAAGCATCTATTGTAGAACGTTTTAATAGAACACTAAAAGAACTTATGTGGCGTGAGTTCAGTTTTAATGGAAAATACGCATGGCTTCAAATATACAAAGAATTGATTAATAATTATAACAATAGGAAGCATAGAACAATTAAAATGAAACCCATTGATGTTAATGTTAAAAATGAAAAACAGATTTTGATGAGATCATACAATCATCTAAAAATATTCACAAATGGAGAGTTTAAAGAGGGGGATCATGTACGAATAAGTAAATATAAGCATGAGTAGTATAGAAACGGGATTTTCGGGACCTTTGATGTCGGCAAAAGGGGTTATAAAAATGCAATTATTGGGTTAGCTGTCAAAACATTTAATTGCTTTGAGTAATAAAAATGTAATTAATGAGGGTTAGCTGTCAACCTGTCAATGGATGGGGGTAATAAAGATGCAATTAATTAGGGTCAGTGTATGTAAAAGGACACTTGTGAACAAGTGTTCAAGCGCCCCAACAAGGATGTGGATACGAGTGCGAAAGGGAGGGGAGCGATCCCGAGCGATCCCGGAGCGCACGTGTACGTTCCCACGACCCTCACTTAAAGAAAGGGACGGGGGAGACAATTGAAAAGGTCGCACCGCAGCGATCCTGGGCCGCATCGATCCCGTTCACGCACGTGGACGTTGACCCACAATCCTCACTTAAAAAAGGGACGGGGGTGGAATTGAAGAAGGGTGCTAACGGAAAAATCCACGCTCTGCTCGATCCTCGAGCGCACTTGGACGTTGACCCTCAATCCTCATTTAAAAAAGGGACGGGGGTGAAATGGAAAATTCCACGCCCACGCTCTGCTCGATCCCATTCACGCACGTGGACGTTCACCCACGATCCTCACTTAAGAAAGGGATGGATGTGGTTTTCCTTGAGAGATACTTGAAAAGGTCATTTGTTTTTCCATAGAAGGAGAGAAACACAAATTCCCGCCTTGATAAAGGATGAGAGGAAGGGGATTTCCCACACTCATTGCATCTGGAGTTGTTCGAATGCGTGTGATGACATATACAATTAGCTTATCTAAATAGGGGTGGCGGGTGAAAGAGATACACTTGTAACGGTTTCTCAGTGAAAGCGGAGCTGGTTTTAAAAAGGATGGAAAGGGTAAGAAAATGTCAAGTGTTTGCTATACATTTTCTGATTTTCGTGGGTCCGCGTATGGACTAGTTGAGTACTAAGAATCACTTCTAGTAGGCGGTTTGATCTATCCAGAGTGGAAAAATTAAATAAATTTTAAAAAGTTTGTTCAAAATTTATAAATTTTACACAACATTTATAAAGTGCAAACGTGCAAAAGTGCAAAAGTGCAAAAGTGCAAAACTACAAAACTACAAAGTGTAAAAGCACAGAACAGAAAACAAAACTAAATAAATAAATAAAATTAAATTAAATAAAAATCAAAACAATCAACAAAAACAAAATCATCATCATCATCATCATCATCATCATCTTCATCTTCATCTTCATCATCATCATCATCATCATCATCATCATCATCATCATCATCATCTTCATCTTCATCTTCATCACCATCATCGTCATCAACACCATCAGTACCAAAATGTATGCCAACAACAACAACTTCAACAACATGCAAGGAATTTTCTGTAACTCCTGTCAGCAGAACCTTCCACTTAATGTGCAATGGCATCACCATGTTCGCACAGAACAACATAAATATTTTGCTACCCGACCCCTAGATGGACAAGTAAAACAATTTATTGATGGATACAAGGGACGTATCCTTCAATATATGTTTACGAATGAGGGAGCAGCTCTAAGGATTCCTGGTGAATTTTTGCATGAAGCGGGCCAGGCGCTGCTACCTCTGATTGAAAGAGTCCTCAGTTTCCATACAGCTTCAAAAATAAATTTTGAGCTGTTTGCGGAGTACATGTTAGTAAAAGAACATGAAACGCAAGTGGAAATTAAATCGTTCCAAAGTAAGATGAGTTTGGTTACGATATCATCCAACTTATTTGATTTATACGAATCCCATACGGATAGTATAAATCGAAAATGGATGAGTTCCAAGAGAAGGACAGTGGATGGACCCTAACACGCATACTTAGGGTGGAGTTGAACATGCTTCAATGTGTTCCTCTCAAAGGATCGGAATATTTCGATCTACCTGCACGCCTTAAAGCCCGTAGAGCATGCGTCAATGTACAGAACAAGGATGTTTTCTGTTTTAAGTGGGCAATCGTATCCGGATTAAACCCAAAGGAAAAGGGAGAGCGGTGTTGTGTGTATGATGTTGATATCAAATCAACCATCATACACACAAACAACATCAGGATCAATTTCACTGGGTTGACATTCCCAATGAAAACGGAAAAATAAATGTATTCGTCCAACAAAACCCTCACATAAGTCTTAATGTGTTTGGGTATGACGAAGATAAGGACACTATTTTTGGACCCCTCTATACAAATGGAACTGAGAAGCAACATCACGTTAATTTACTATATCTGGATGGACCAACCACCGATATTCACGGACATTATGTGTGGATCAAAAATATTTCCGGGTAAGCACCCTCAAAAAATAAATAAATAAATTAAAAATAATAATAAACAAAAATAAAAATATATATAAATATATGGTATGATGATAATTGACTAACTCAATTTTTAATTGTTAAATTCCAGCCTCCTATCTTCAGTTAGGAAAAAAGGAAATAGGCGATGGTTCTGCAACAAGTGCCTTTCCTTTTCAACGAGTGAGGAAAGGGCTCACAGGCACTCTGAAAGATGCAGCAACATTGTGACTCAACAGCCTAAGGAAGGGGAAAATGAGGTCAAATTCAAGAATGTCCATCGCCAGCTGGAGGTGCCCTTCGCTGTGTATGCAGACTTCGAATGCATACTTGAGCCCACAACAATAGATGTAAGTTAAAATACCCAATTAGTAAATAAGCATGTCCCGATATCCTTTGCATACTATATAAAATGTTCATTCGACCCCTCTTTAGAAAAATTTGTATCTAAGACTGGATTAAATGTCGGGCGCACTTTTGTAGATAGTTTAACATCCGATTTGTCCGCTATTTACCAAAACTACATGAATTATGTAGTACCACTCCAAATGAGTGCACAGGATTCATATGATTTTGACGAGGCCCTCAATTGTCACATATGTTTAGGTAGCGATAGAGTGAGGGATCACTGCCATTTTACTGGGCAATTTCGAGGTGCAGCACATAGTGAGTGCAACCTTAAATATAAGACAGGAGATTTTATACCTGTTTTCTTCCACAATCTATCCAAATACGATTCACATTTGTTTGTGAAAGAACTTGGGGAGATTGATGGAGAAATTAAAATAATTCCTTTGAATAAGGAATTATATATTTCCATTTCTAAATATATTCCATTAGGGAAAAATAAGATGGAAATTAGATTTTTAGATACCATTCGCTTCATGCCCTCTAGCACAGACAAACTTGCAGGAAATTTAAATGAAGGGGATTTCAAAGTTCTTCGAAATAAATTTCCAGACATAAAAGATTTCTCTCTACTTCGTAGGAAAGGTGTATTCCCATATGAATACTTGGATTCTGATAAAAAATTATTAGAAACATCTCTCCCACCTCGAGAAAATTTTTATAGTAAATTAGCAGACTCCGAATGCTCTGAAGCTGATTATCTTCATGTCGTTCAGGTTTGGAGTCACTTCAAGTGTCAAACACTTAGAGATTATTTGGAACTCTACCTAAAGACAGATGTTTTGTTGCTCACAGACGTTTTTCAGAACTTTAGGGCTATTTGTTCAAATATCTACCAACTCGATCCTGCCCATTATTATACAACTCCAGGCTTGTCATGGGATGCGATGTTGAAAACTACAGGAATATCCCTCGAATTACTGACTGATATTGATATGATAACATATATTCAATCTGGAATTCGAGGGGGACTTGTTCAAAGTAGTCATAGATATACCAAAGCAAACCACAAATATCTTCAAGATTTTGACCCGAGTAAGGAGTCAGAATATTTAATGTATGTGGATGCTAATAATTTATATGGATGGGCAATGTTAGAAGCACTCCCTTATAGAAATTTAAAATGGTTGAATCAACCAGAAATAGAAATGTTCAATATTTATTCTATTTGTGATGAAAGCGAGTATGGATTTATTTTAGAGGTAGACTTGACATATCCATACTCGCTTCATGATGAACACAATGACCTGCCTTTCTGTCCTGGACACAGACTCCCTTCAAAAACCTCAAAGACTCCAAAATTAATAGCCTATCTTTGTAATAAAACCAAATATATCATACACTATAAAACTTTAAAGCAATGTATAGATAATGGTTTAGAACTTGAAAAGGTACATAGTATCCTCGAATTCAAGCAAAAACCTTGGCTTAAGAAATATATTGATATTAACACAGAGCATAGGACTAGGGCTAAAAGTAATTTTGAGAAAGACTTTTTTAAGCTTTTAAACAACAGTGTCTACGGGAAGACGATGGAGAATAGCTTAAAGCGCAAGGACATTCGCCTAGTAACAGAATGGGAAGCCCCACCTGTGGGTCCCAAAGGTGGGCGTCCTCGATTATGTGCGAGGGACTTAATAGCCAGATCCAATTTTCATAGTACAACAAAGTTTAGTGAAAACATGTATGCAATTCAAATGAATAGACTTCATAACGTTTGTGATAAGCCAACATACCTGGGTTTTGTAGTGTTGGAGTTATCCAAATGGAAGATGTATGATTTTCACTACTCATATATGAAACCCAAATTTCAGAATGCACTTAAATTAAACTATATGGATACAGATTCATTTATCTACTCTATTAAAACAGAGGATTATATAGTGACATTCGTGAAGATGTTGCTTTAAAATTTGATACATCTGAATATCCAGATCAATTGGCTAGGCGATATAATTTCCAGCAGTGTAATAAGAAGCGCTTGGGGTTCTTCAAAGACGAACTGCAGGGTAGGTCAATGACTGAGTTTGTGCGTCTTCGCTCAAAAATGTATGCCTACACAGCAGCGGGTGTAGGTAGCGAGCCAGAAACATGTGTTAAAAAAATAAGGGAGTGAAACGAAGTTGTTTGGAGAAGATAACTTTTAACAATTATAAAAATTGTTTGTTCACAGGGCAGCAAGAAAGTGATAGCATGTACATGTTTAGGTCGAGAAGGCATGAAATTAGTACATTAAAAATTACAAAAATAACTTTAGATAATAAGGATGACAAAAGAGTTATAGGTGATGATGGAATATCCACTCTAGCAATAGGTCATTATAAAACAGTTCGTAGGGAAATTGAAGGCTATATGGCAGCTCTAGAAGCAGATTCAAGGGTTTGGCTTAGCCGAATGTCTGCTCTAGGAAACACCCCAAATAATGAGGGTGAGAGAAGAACTCTTAAAAGAAAATTAGAAGATACCGAAAGTGCGCTCGACGAATTCGAAGAAAATTTAATTTGGCATTATATTTCAATGGATAAAATGAGAGATCCAAAAATTGTATTTAAATAAAAACATCATTTATTTTGTATTTCTAGTATAATAATTTATTTAAAAATACTTACTTTAAGACTAAAAATAAATTAAATCTATGTGTATATAATATTAAGATTAGAATAAAATTGAATCAATGAAAAAAAAAAAATAAGTAAAATAAATAAATTTAAAAAAATATATATATATAAATACATATCCAAAGAAAAACATAAAACTGCTTGTGTCTTTATTTCATTATAAAATTTCAGAGTTATTTATCCAGCTGTCGTCGGTTTTCGGGAAACCCAACCAACGTACAAGACATCTTTTTCCCTCTCTTTTAAGTACCTTCTCAACTAGGTAGGTATTCGTTATGGCAGGCTGATCTGGTGGAAATGGGAAAGTACTCTGCCTCGAATAATGGATACCGCTTCCTACTAAAGTAATTGACACATTCTTGAAAGAAAGAAAGAAAGAAATTTAAGTCTTGATGAAACGACATCAAATAAATAATTATTCAACATTTAGTACTTTAAAGGCTTCAATTGTTGAGAGATTCAACAGAATATTAAAAGAACTTATGTGGAAAGAGTTTTCTTACAACGGAAGATATAAGTGGGTTGAAATCTTTAAAAAATTAATTAACTTTTACAACAACAAAATACACAGGACTATAAAAATGGCTCCTATCGATGTGAATGTTGAGAATGTGAAACACATCTTGGGAACGGTATACAATAATATAAAAATGTTTACAGGTAGCAAACTGAAAATTGGTGACAATGTTCGAATTTCAAAATATATGGGAGTATTTGAGAAATCATACACACCTAATTGGAATGTTGAAATTTTTAGGATATACAAAGTTCAAAATACATGTCCAACTATATGTCTATTAGAAGACTTGAATGGAAATCCTATTAAGGGTGGATTCTATAAGGAAGAGCTAAAAAAAAACTAGATTTCCCAATACCTACCTAGTTGAGAAGGTACTTAAAAGAGAGGGAAAAAGATGTCTTGTACGTTGGTTGGGTTTCCCGAAAACCGACGACAGCTGGATAAATAACTCTGAAATTTTATAATGAAATAAAGACACAAACAGTTTTATGTTTTTCTTTGGATATGTATTTATATATATATATATTTTTTAATTTATTTATTTTACTTTTTTTTTTTTCATTGATTCAATTTTATTCTAATCTTAATATTATATACACATAGATTTAATTTATTTTTAGTCTTAAAGTAAGTATTTTTAAATAAATTATTATACTAGAAATACAAAATAAATGATGTTTTTATTTAAATACAATTTTTGGATCTCTCATTTTATCCATTGAAATATAATGCCAAATTAAATTTTCTTCGAATTCGTCGAGCGCACTTTCGGTATCTTCTAATTTTCTTTTAAGAGTTCTTCTCTCACCCTCATTATTTGGGGTGTTTCCTAGAGCAGCCATTCGGCTAAGCCAAACCCTTGAATCTGCTTCTAGAGCTGCCATATAGCCTTCAATTTCCCTACGAACTGTTTTATAATGACCTATTGCTAGAGTGGATATTCCATCATCACCTATAACTCTTTTGTCATCCTTATTATCTAAAGTTATTTTTGTAATTTTTAATGTACTAATTTCATGCCTTCTCGACCTAAACATGTACATGCTATCACTTTCTTGCTGCTCTGTGAACAAACAATTTTTATAATTGTTAAAAGTTATCTTCTCCAAACAACTTCGTTTCACTCCCTTATTTTTTTAACACATGCTTCTGGCTCGCTACCTACACCCGCTGCTGTGTAGGCATACATTTTTGAGCGAAGACGCACAAACTCAGTCATTGACCTACCCTGCAGTTCGTCTTTGAAGAACCCCAAGCGCTTCTTATTACACTGCTGGAAATTATATCGCCTAGCCAATTGATCTGGATATTCAGATGTATCAAATTTTAAAGCAACATCTTCACGAATGTCACTATATAAATCCTCTGTTTTAATAGAGTAGATAAATGAATCTGTATCCATATAGTTTAATTTAAGTGCATTCTGAAATTTGGGTTTCATATATGAGTAGTGAAAATCATTCATCTTCCATTGGGATAACTCCAACACTACAAAACCCAGGTATGTTGGCTTATCACAAACGTTATGAAGTCTATTCATTTGAATTGCATACATGTTTTCACTAAACTTTGTTGTACTATGAAAATTGGATCTGGCTATTAAGTCCCTCGCACATAATCGAGGACGCCCACCTTTGGGACCCACAGGTGGGGCTTCCCATTCTGTTACTAGGCGAATGTCCTTGCGCTTTAAGCTATTCTCCATCGTCTTCCCGTAGACACTGTTGTTTAAAAGCTTAAAAAAGTCTTTCTCAAAATTACTTTTAGCCCTAGTCCTATGCTCTGTGTTAATATCAATATATTTCTTAAGCCAAGGTTTTTGCTTGAATTCGAGGATACTATGTACCTTTTCAAGTTCTAAACCATTATCTATACATTGCTTTAAAGTTTTATAGTGTATGATATATTTGGTTTTATTACAAAGATAGGCTATTAATTTTGGAGTCTTTGAGGTTTTTGAAGGGAGTCTGTGTCCAGGACAGAAAGGCAGGTCATTGTGTTCATCATGAAGCGAGTATGGATATGTCAAGTCTACCTCTAAAATAAATCCATACTCGCTTTCATCACAAATAGAATAAATATTGAACATTTCTATTTCTGGTTGATTCAACCATTTTAAATTTCCATAAGGGAGTGCTTCTAACAATGCCCATCCATATAAATTATTAGCATCCACATACATTAAATATTCTGACTCCTTACTCGGGTCAAAATCTTGAAGATATTTGTGGTTTGCTTTGGTATATCTATGACTACTTTGAACAAGTCCCCCTCGAATTCCAGATTGAATATATGTTATCATATCAATATCAGTCAGTAATTCGAGGGATATTCCTGTAGTTTTCAACATCGCATCCCATGACAAGCCTGGAGTTGTATAATAATGGGCAGGATCGAGTTGGTAGATATTTGAACAAATAGCCCTAAAGTTCTGAAAAACGTCTGTGAGCAACAAAACATCTGTCTTTAAGTAGAGTTCCAAATAATCTCTAAGTGTTTGACACTTGAAGTGACTCCAAACCTGAACGGCATGAAGATAATCAGCTTCAGAGCATTCGGAGTCTGCTAATTTACTATAAAAATTTTCTCGAGGTGGGAGAGATGTTTCTAATAATTTTTTATCAGAATCCAAGTATTCATATGGGAATACACCTTTCCTACGAAGTAGAGAGAAATCTTTTATGTCTGGAAATTGATTTCGAAGAACTTTGAAATCCCCTTCATTTAAATTTCCTGCAAGTTTGTCTAGGCTAGAGGGCATGAAGCGAATGGTATCTAAAAATCTAATTTCCATCTTATTTTTCCCTAATGGAATATATTTAGAAATGGAAATATATAATTCCTTATTCAAAGGAATTATTTTAATTTCTCCATCAATCTCCCCAAGTTCTTTCACAAACAAATGTGAATCGTATTTGGATAGATTGTGGAAGAAAACAGGTATAAAATCTCCTGTCTTATATTTAAGGTTGCACTCACTATGTGCTGCACCTCGAAATTGCCCAGTAAAATGGCAGTGATCCCTCACTCTATCGCTACCTAAACATATGTGACAATTGAGGGCCTCGTCAAAATCATATGAATCCTGTGCACTCATTTGGAGTGGTACTACATAATTCATGTAGTTTTGGTAAATAGCGGACAAATCGGATGTTAAACTATCTACAAAAGTGCGCCCGACATTTAATCCAGTCTTAGATACAAATTTTTCTAAAGAGGGGTCGAATGAACATTTATATAGTATGCAAAGGCTATCGGGACATGCTTATTTACTAATTGGGTATTTTAACTTACATCTGTTGTTGTGGGCTCAAGTATGCATTCGAAGTCTGCATACACAGCGAAGGGCACCTCCAGCTGGCGATGGACATTCTTGAATTTGACCTCATTTCCCCTTCCTTAGGCTGTTGAGTCACAATGTTGCTGCATCTTTCAGAGTGCCTGTGAGCCCTTTCCTCACTCGTTGAAAAGGAAAGGCACTTGTTGCAGAACCATCGCCTATTTCCTTTTTTTTCCTAACTGAAGATAGGAGGCTGGAATTTAACAATTAAAAATTGAGTTAGTCAATTATCATCATACCATATATTTATATATATTTTATTTTTGTTTATTATTATTTTAATTTATTTATTTATTTTTTGAGGGTGCTTACCCGGAAATATTTTTGATCCACACATAATGTCCGTGAATATCGGTGGTTGGTCCATCCAGATATAGTAAATTAACGTGATGTTGCTTCTCAGTTCCATTTGTATAGAGGGGTCCAAAAATAGTGTCCTTATCTTCGTCATACCCAAACACATTAAGACTTATGTGAGGGTTTTGTTGGACGAATACATTTATTTTTTCCGTTTTCATTGGGAATGTCAACCCAGTGAAATTGATCCTGATGTTGTTTGTGTGTATGATGGTTGATTTGATATCAACATCATACACACAACACCGCTCTCCCTTTTCCTTTGGGTTTAATCCGGATACGATTGCCCACTTAAAACAGAAAACATCCTTGTTCTGTACATTGACGCATGCTCTACGGGCTTTAAGGCGTGCAGGTAGATCGAAATATTCCGATCCTTTGAGAGGAACACATTGAAGCATGTTCAACTCCACCCTAAGTATGCGTGTTAGGGTCCATCCACTGTCCTTCTCTTGGAACTCATCCATTTCGATTTTATACTATCCGTATGGGATTCGTATAAATCAAATAAGTTGGATGATATCGTAACCAAACTCATCTTACTTTGGAACGATTTAATTTCCACTTGCGTTTCATGTTCTTTTACTAACATGTACTCCGCAAACAGCTCAAAATTTATTTTTGAAGCTGTATGAAACTGAGGACTCTTTCAATCTGAGGTAGCAGCGCCTGGCCCGCTTCATGCAAAAATTCACCAGGAATCCTTAGAGCTGCTCCCTCATTCGTAAACATATATTGAAGGATACGTCCCTTGTATCCATCAATAAATTGTTTTACTTGTCCATCTAGGGGTCGGGTAGCAAAATATTTATGTTGTTCTGTGCGAACATGGTGATGCCATTGCACATTAAGTGGAAGGTTCTGCTGACAGGAGTTACAGAAAATTCCTTGCATGTTGTTGAAGTTGTTGTTGTTGGCATACATTTTGGTACTGATGGTGTTGATGACGATGATGGTGATGAAGATGAAGATGAATGATGATGATGATGATGATGATGATGATGATGATGATGATGATGATAATGAAGATGAAGATGATGATGATGATGATGATGATGATGATGATGATGATGATAATGAAGATGAAGATGAAGATGATGATGATGATGATGATGATGACGATTTTGTTTTTTGTTGATTGTTTTTTGTTTTTGATTTTTATTTAATTTAATTTTATTTATTTATTTAGTTTTGTTTTCTGTTCTGTGCTTTTACACTTTTGTAGTTTTGTAGTTTGCACTTTTGCACTTTTGCACTTTTGCACGTTTGCACTTTATAAATGTTATGTAAAATTTATAAATTTTGAACAAACTTTTTAAAATTTATTTAATTTTTCCACTCTGGATAGATCAAACCGCCTACTAGAAGTGATTCTTAGTACTCAACTAGTCCATACGCGGACCCACGAAAATCAGAAAATGTATAGCAAACACTTGACATTTTCTTACCCTTTCCATCCTTTTTAAAACCAGCTCCGCTTTCACTGAGAAACCGTTACAAGTGTATCTCTTTCACCCGCCACCCCTATTTAGATAAGCTAATTGTATATGTCATCACACGCATTCGAACAACTCCAGATGCAATGAGTGTGGGAAATCCCCTTCCTCTCATCCTTTATCAAGGCGGGAATTTGTGTTTCTCTCCTTCTATGGAAAAACAAATGACCTTTTCAAGTATCTCTCAAGGAAAACCACATCCATCCCTTTCTTAAGTGAGGATCGTGGGTGAACGTCCACGTGCGTGAATGGGATCGAGCAGAGCGTGGGCGTGGAATTTTCCATTTCACCCCCGGTCCTTTTTTAAATGAGGATTGAGGGTCAACGTCCAAGTGCGCTCGAGGATCGAGCAGAGCGTGGATTTTTCCGTTAGCACCCTTCTTCAATTCCACCCCCGTCCTTTTTTAAGTGAGGATTGTGGGTCAACGTCCACGTGCGTGAACGGGATCGATGCGGCCCAGGATCGCTGCGGTGCGACCTTTTCAATTGCCTCCCCCGTCCTTTCTTTAAGTGAGGGTCGTGGGAACGTACACGTGCGTTCCGGGATCGCTCGGGATCGCTCCCCTCCCTTTCGCACTCGTATCCACATCCTTGTTGGGGCGCTTGAACACTTGTTCACAAGTGTCCTTTTACATACACTGACCCTAATTAATTGCATCTTTATTACCCCCATCCATTGACAGGTTGACAGCTAACCCTCATTAATTACATTTTTATTACTCAAAGCAATTAAATGTTTTGACAGCTAACCCAATAATTGCATTTTTATAACCCCTTTTGCCGACATCAAAGGTCCCGAAAATCCCGTTTCTATACTACTCATGCTTATATTACTTATTCGTACATGATCCCCTCTTTAAACTCTCCATTTGTGAATATTTTTAGATGATTGTATGATCTCATCAAAATCTGTTTTTCATTTTTAACATTAACATCAATGGGTTTCATTTTAATTGTTCTATGCTTCCTATTGTTATAATTATTAATCAATTCTTTGTATATTTGAAGCCATGCGTATTTTCCATTAAAACTGAACTCACGCCACATAAGTTCTTTTAGTGTTCTATTAAAACGTTCTACAATAGATGCTTTAAGATTACTAAATGTTGAGTAATGATTAATTTCATATCGTTTCATTATTATTTCGTTATCGTTTCACTATATATATATATATATTATAGAATTCATTTCCATTATCTGTTTGTAAATTCTTTGGTACTCCACGACCAGATTTTATTATTTTTTCCATAGCTCTTGTAACTTCTTCTGCATTTTTTGATTTTATTGCTTCACCCCATCCATATTTAGAAAAGGTATCTATTACTGTTAATAGATAACTAAAGCCTTTATTCGAAGATGCATAAGCCCCCATTTCAACCAATCAGCCTGCAATAAATCATTAATACCCTTTACTATATCTCTACGTCTTGGAAAATTCTTGAATGATGGTCGATGTATCTCATTTACAATATCTCGTTTACTCATGGCTTTATTTTATTTGGTACAAACGGTTTCTTCTCTAAAGATTCAGTTCACTTTTTAGAACTGCGGTCGGTGCAATGATATAATTGAAAATGTTACTTTATATTTCATTTATATCCTCTACTATCTTATTAATAGTTTTAAGAGAAATTCAAATTTTTTAGAAATTTCACCCACTTTTCCCTCAATATTATTGATTCGAGCCTTGATCTAAAGATTTCTTGTTTCTGTGGTTGTTTAGAAATTTCATTAGATGTATTCTGTACTAGTTTACTTATTTCATCATCAACATAAAATTTTGTTGCAATATCATTTTCATGAATGGGGGGTAGGGAATTTTTGAATCGTTTCCTCTGAATATTTAAATGCCCATCATAATCATTTAGTATACTTTGGACATTTTCTACACCTTTTTTATATCTCTTGAGTACTCTTTCTCATTTAAAAAACAACCAAACTTATCAACTGACATTTTAATTATAAAATAAATAATGAAAGAACGGTAATTTATGTATGATCCACATTAATTGTTAAGACCTCTTCTCTGTTTTTACGACGTGAAATGGACTACTTTGAAGTATCGTTCCATCTATTTCTATCTGATCAGAGCGAATGATTAGTGCGGGTATTTTTAAATTTCGGTTTATGAAATTGTTAAGATTTTCCAATTTATCAAGAAGCTCTTTTAATGTATTATGTATATATTCCATTTGAGTTACCATTTTTATACTTTACTTTCCAACTCTGATACTCTTTTATTTCTTAGTTGAAATGATTTAGTTATAGTTTCCATTTGTTGTGATTTCGCCTCGTTAATTTTCTCATCTACATAAAATTTAATAGCCAAATCATTTCCATTTATTGGTTTTGAAAAGTTTTTAATTCTTTTTTTCCGAACATTTATGCGACCATCAGTATCTAGATTTAAACCTGTAAGAGTCTCAACTTCCCTATTATTGAAAGAATTTCATTAGTATGGTTATTATTACCAGCAGCTCTTGATGCCATTAAGAGTTGCATCTTTCCACAAGTTCATTAACATTATCCCAATATACATAATTTGGTGGTAATTTTTGTAGTCTCATATACCCAGAACCAGTATATTCTTCATTTACTGAAGACGACGATATTAATGATTTTATAATTGAAGAATATTTTTTAGAACGATTTCCTTCTATTTGACCATCTGGTTGATAGTTTCTTTTGTGAGCACTTGTTTCAATTAAAATGTTTCTATATGATTCTAAATCATTCTTAGTATAATCCTTAGGACTGTTATGAAAATTAAAGAGTATAAACCAGTTGATAGAGTCCATAAATTTCCACTTCCTAATTCTATTAAAATTTTTTAAATTTAAGTGTACTTTACCCAAGATTAAAATATTATTTTCTTCTCTTGGTCCATAACTATTATCTAAACTCTTTTCTTGTTTTAACTGGTAAATGTTGATATTATACCTCACCCCGGTTTCTTCATATACACTTTCATTTAAATCATCTATATGAGACTGTTTAAAATGTCAGATTCATCTATATGAGATTGATGAGAAATGTCAGATTCATCTATATGAGAGTGTTCTGAGTGAGCATCACTCTCACTATCACTTTCAATTACTCTCTCCTGTACCCTATTATTACTTTTAGGTACTCTTATTTTCTCTTTCTTGAACTCAGTTTTTACATTGTGTGTATCATTAATATACGTTTTTTCTTATTTAATTTTTTATTTTCATTTTGTAATTCATGTAAAGGGTCTGTAATGGGTTTAAATGTTTCCTTCAAATTTGATACGTTCTCATTTTTTATTTGCTTCAATTCATCAAATTTTCTTTTTATGAATTCCTACTTTTCGTCAACTGTTCTAAAAGATTTCGCTTCAGTGTTGTAGTTTTCTTTGATACTCATGTGCTACTGGGGGAAAATTTAGTATAATCTAAATATTTATAACAAAGTGTTTTGAGTTTAATGAAATTTTATTTTTATTTAAGAAATAGGTACATTTATAATATTAAAAATGAATACATTTTAGCTTTATTTAATTCTAAATAGAGGTTGTTATCATTTCTTTTAATAATACAAAACATATTATCTTTTATATATTCAATGGTCGAATCATCTAAAGTCGAGTATCGTGTCGGTAAGTACAGCATATACTCTTCAAGTTCAAGAGCGAGGGCATTCCAAAGCTGGTTTTTTTACGTTGAGCTCGTTGAATAGGGTAGCGCACATCCGATTCCATCTTCGCCTTTGTTAAGAGAGGTTTTGGTAGGTTACCATTAAAATCCTTGAGTACCTTCATCATTTCCGGATTGACCATTTTCAGCTGTTTCTTCTTGTTGTTGTTGTTTATTGTAGCTGTTGTTGTTGTTGTTGTTGTTGTTGTTGTTGATTGTAGCTATTGTAGCTGTTTGTTTGTAGTTGTTTTATCTCTGTTGTAGTTGTTGTTTTTAGTTGTTTTAACTGTTTTTCTTGTTATTGTTTTTTCTTTTCTTTTTTCGTTTGCGAGATGATTTAGATTAAAACTTTAGGTTGAGACTGTTTACTGGTGGTTTTTTTAATGTGAGTTGAAATAACTTTTGATTGAGTTTTAATACCTTAAAGTAAACTAACCCTCCTTTTTCTATCTCATTCTTGATTTAGAATTGACCAATCATAACAGCGAATAGCATGTAAAATAGGGAGGGAGTTTCAAGAATCATAGAGAATCATAGAGAAATCACTTGACCATAACGAAAAGTTAGGGAGGGATAGAGAGTAAGAATTGGAGGGACAGGTGTCCACAGCTGGTACTATTAAAGGCTTTGTTTCTCTCATAGTTTATAGTTAATATTATTCCCTAAGTATTTCACAACTTCTTTTTAGGTTCTCACATGAAAACTCATTCCAAACCTCTTGCGCGTGTGTGTAATTTTCGTTTGAACATTCATTTTCAGTTAAGGAACTATAGAAAGCTTCTCTAGGAGGTAATATACTTTCTTTTAATTTCTCAACTGAATCTAATATTCATAAGGAAATACACCCTTTCTTCGCATAAGTTTAAACTGATTTTCATTTGGGAAAATGATTTTGTAATTTGCATTTGTTCACTATCCAGGTTTGAAGCTAATGTGTCTAATGCAGAAGGCATAAAACGAAATGAGTCTAGAAAACGGATTTTAAAGTTTTCGCCATTACTTAAAGTTATAATTTTAGATATTGAAATGTATTGCTCCTTATTTAATGGAATAACCTTTAATTTCACCAGGTATGAGAGCCAGATCTTTTACAAATAGATGACAACCATACCTGGTGAAATTGTGGAAGAAAACAGGAAAAATGTTGGGACTTTATATTTTAAATTGCACTCATTATGTGCTGCACCCCTAAATTTTCCTGTAAAGTGACAGTGATCTCTAACTCTATCTAATAAAAGAGGAGTGTTGCATATA
The DNA here is from genome assembly GCF_002093755.2 of Drosophila serrata. Lineage (NCBI taxonomy): Eukaryota > Metazoa > Arthropoda > Insecta > Diptera > Drosophilidae > Drosophila > Drosophila serrata. The sequence continues at coordinate 26,165 of NW_018366630.1, forward strand.
TGACAATTAATAGATTTTTTAAAATCTTCTTCTTCAATATTAGACATAATTATTGGTACATTTTTTGAAATATGATTCTCATATATAAATGTTAAATTTTGTATAAGTGATAGGAGGAAATTCATTCCTGAGTTTAATTTAGTTTCTAAAACAAACTTATCTAAACTATTATCATGTGTACACTTTATATAGTATGCATATGAAATAGGCTTATGAATATTTACTATATTTAAATTTAATGTTTCATTGACATTAATTGGTTGAAGGATGCATTCAAAATCAGCGTATACTGTGAATGGTATCATAACTTCCTTTTGAAAATTCTTATATTTTAGAATTGCATCTCTCGGGTTTGGTAAATGTGAAACTTTTTTACCGCAGACTTCAGAGTGTCGGTGGCAGCCTCTTCACTCAACGAATAATTCAAAACAAATTTGCCAAAACCATTTCTTTGATTTATCTCTCGAAACTTGAAAGGAAACCAAACTAAAATAAAGATAAGAAAAAATTTTTTTTTAAATATGAAAAACATTTAAATATTATGAAATTTAAAACACAAACAAATAAAATATTAATAATACTTAATACATATTAATAATGATATTATATAAACTACTTACTTTGATAGGTTTTTTATCCAAGTATAATATGCTTTGCATCCTTCTCTTTGTAATAACCCTCCGACGTAGAAATGTTTGCGCGCAGGAGCGTGTAATTCATTAATAATTCCTCGCCTACTCATTATCAGGTAAAAGACTATTCAATTATTTCGAAAATCTTATTTTTTAAATAAATAGATGAGACAACAACCTCAAGTCTCTCTATTCGATCTTCAATATCTGCAGTGTTCTCCTCAGGAATACTAACAATTAAATCTTGTTGATGTGAAATAATAGATCCCTCAGCCTCTTTACAGACTTGTCGACATATTCCTTGTGGCTATATCTATAGCTT
>NW_018366631.1:0-34499 GCF_002093755.2 Drosophila serrata
AAACAGATGTTTTATTGGTGACAGATGTCTTTGAAAACTTCCGAAAACTTTGCATTAAAAATTTTCACTTGATCCAGCACATTTTTTCACAACACCAGGTTTATCATGGGAAGCTATGTTGAAATGTACTAAACTTGAATTAGATTTATTAACTGATATAGAACAGTATACATTTATTCAAAGTGGTATTCGAGGTGGCTTAGTACAATGTACACGTATATCGGCTAAAGCAAATAATAAATATGTTGGTAATCTTGATAGTACTCAAAAATCATCATATTTAATTTATTTGGATGGAAATAATTTATATGGTTGGGCTATGTCACAATCTTTACCATATGGAGGTTTTGAATGGGTTTCAAGGGAATCACTTGATAGTATCAATATTTCAGAGATTGGAGATGATAGTGAATATGGATACACTTTTGAGGTAGATTTAAAATATCCTTTTAAATTACATAACAAACACAATGATCTTCCATTTTGTTGCAATAATCAATTACCAATATAGACAGATAAAATTAAAATATTAATTGCTGATTTTAGAGATAAAGAAAAATAGATTATTCATTATAAAAGTTTTCAACAGTGTATAGAAAATGGTTTAATTCTAACAAAAATCCATAGAGGTCTTCCTTTCTTTCAGAAGCCTTGGTTAATAGCATATATTGACTTGAATACATTCCATTGAACTAATGCAAAAATGCATTTGAAAAAGATTTTTTTTAACTTTTAAATTATGCTGTCTATGGAAAAACCATTGAAAATGTGGATAAACGAGTGGATGTAAAGTTAATTACAGAATGGGAAAGTGCTTCACCATTAGACTCTTCTGGTCCTAAAAGACATTGTGCTAGATCTCTTATTTCAAAGTCCATCTTCCATAGCGTAAAACAGTTTTCAGAAAACTTCTTTGCTTTTCAAATGAAAAGGTTAAATGTGTTATACAATAAACCATTATATTTAGGTTTGCTGTATTAGATTTATCAAAATGGAAAATATAAGATTTTCATTATAATTATATAAAACCCAAATACAATGAAAAGGTGCAATTAAATTATATGGATACAGATTCTTTATATACACAATTAATACTGAAGATTTTTATAAAGATATTCAGAATGATATTGAGATGAAGTTTGATACATCAGATTATTCTGATGAATTATTAAATCTTTATAATTTCCCTAAAGCTAATAAAAAGAGGTTGGGATTTTTTAAAGATGAACTCAATGGAAGACCGATGACTGAATTGTTGGTTTAAGATCAAAAATGTATGCCTTTAAGTCATCTAATATTAATGAAATCTGTGATATGTTTCGGTATATGTGAATATGTTTGTGATAAGTAGAATGAATCAATATTTTTATGGCGTCCCCTGCAAAAATAGTTTCGTATATTATCCTGCTTTTCGCAAGCAACATCATCAAATATTAAAATTGAATTATTTTTAGCTTCCTGTGGTGATGAAACTTCATCATTCGCTGAAAATGTGTAGTATCCCATCCTTTGTATTGGTTTAATTCATTTTTCCAAATACTGGTATTTCGGTTGATACATGCTCTTTGAAAATACATAAATATTTTCAAGCTTGAGACCATTTGGACTTTCGATTAGACTTATCATCACATTAGTTTTTCCACAATTTGATGGAAAGTTAATCTTTCCAAGTGAACGGACATGTTTTTTTCTTGCGCTTTCGTTTTGTATTAAAGATTGATTCTAACCACCGGGGTTAACTTAAATTTTCTAATTTGCGTTTACAACTTCCCGTTCACTTCGCGTGTGCATGCAGCTATCCTAATTTTGTGTATATAATTGGTTTTATTCTCCAATTTAGTTGTGCTGCTAGTGCTAGCTTTTGCATATTTTGAATTCCTTTTTGTGCCTTCTTCGTCTAGCTTTTGTTTGCGCCGTCGCAACAGCTAAACGTTTCACCTATTTATCTCCCACGCTCTCCGACTCTCTCGCTTTAGTTGTGCCGCTGCACTTCTTATCTTATCTAATCTATTACGCTCTTCCGCTCTCTCGCTCTCGCTTCTTTCTTCATAGCTCTGTTGTTTTTTTTTTCAATTGAAAGTACAGTGGTAAGTCGCTATAATGTCCTCAAATATTGTCTGTTCCGTTAAAACCTGCAAAAAGGCAATTGCTGCAGGTGACCTTACAATCGGCTGCTGGCTGTGCGACAACGTCATGCACGCCAAGTGTATTGGAGTTGCAGCTCGAACGGTGGACGATGTAAGGAAAAACATCGGCCTGCGTTACTGCTGTGAGGCCTGTCGCGATGTAGAAAGGGAAATGACGTCTTTCATGCGGCAAACCAAAAGCGGTTTTAAGGGCATTTTAACGAGTTTTCGTAAAACTCTTGATATGTTCTTGGAGCTGGACACCCAATTTAATAGCCTTACGCTATTAAATGAGTCTCCTAGGCGCAAAAAAACTGCTACTGGTGGGCAGCATGTAGACGGACCCCAACTACCTGCAACGGGCTCTCAGCAGCAGCCTCCCTCGGCACAGCCCTCGACCTCAGCATTAATTCCAAGAGTGCTGAGATCGAGCGCTAGAAAAGATTCGGTACCCGAATGTGCAGCGGGAGTGGCCGTACCGCCGGTGATTTCTGTTTTGTCCCCAGGGGGGTCGCAAATATTGACCCCTCAAAGTCCCGTGTTTAAAGATATATCTGCCCAGGGTGTTAGGCCCGGAATACCGGCCGACAATGGCACGGCAGATAACCAATCTGCCTTGCGAAAAGCCCTTATAGCGGTTCCACCAACGAGACATTTTTTTGTCTCGCGACTCTCCCCTGACCAAACATCGGAAGATGTTCTCGCCTTTATACAAGGCAAAACCAGAGCCGAAAAAAACAAGATAAAGGTGGAAAAGTTCAAATTTTCTTACGCAAGGGACATTGCATCTTTCAAAATAAATGTCCCTAACGAGCTCTTTAACACTATTTGCTCTCCCAACTTCTGGCCAGAGTACATCGTTGTTAAGGAGTTCGAGGCGAAGAAAAAGAAAAAGCGGCCTGTAGGAATAACTCTTCCCAGGCCTGATGATACCACTGCGCCTTCTACGTCTTCCAATCCCGACCCAAAAAACTAACCTACTCCTTAGGTATTTCCTATCAGAATGCAAGAGGCTTACGTAGTAAGCTTCCTAACTCGTATTCTGATAGCCTTTCGCTTGCATCTCAGGTTATTGTGCTCACAGAAACCTGGTTAAAGCCGGAGATCCTGAGCTCCGAAGTTTTTCCAGCTGTGTTCACAGGTAAATCGCCCTATCAGACGCGGGGGTGGAGTTCTCATAGCGGTGGACTCCTCACTCACGTCAGAATTATTAACCTTCGAGGAATGCAACGATGTTGAATTCCTCTGTGTGAAGCTATCTATCAAAGGTAGCTGCATTTTTATTACCTGTTCCTACATACCTCCACTGTAGGAACTTCCTATTTATTGGAATCGCCTTTCCGCTATTCCGATGGTTTCCAGTAGACTTTTGGATAGAGACCAGTTGGTAGTTCTAGGAGATTTTAATATCCCTGGTGCTATTTGGTGCTCAATACTCTCAATACACCTACACAATATGACTTTATCGCTGGCTTGTTTGACATTTCGCTGTCTCAAGTCAACCATGTTCGAAATTCCTTATAGCGCTTGCTCGATCTTTGCTTCGTCTCTGATCCTGCGAGAGTCAGTTTAGCAAGGGTGGCGCCTCTGACGCAGCCCGAAGATCCTTATCATCCAACTTTCGATGTGACTCTTGATATTGGGTGTGACGTACAGAATATTTCTGACCGTCCAGCCAATAAAGTCCTATGTTTTCGCAAAACGGACTTTGAACGGCTGAATAATTTTATAAACGAGTTCAATTGGTCTGATCTATACATGTGCACTGACATGGCTGTTGCCGTGGATATTTTTTACAGCGCCATGAATTCATTTTTTACTGAATGTGTTCCGTTATATTATCCGCCAAGCTCGAATAAACCGCCGTGGTTTACTAAAGAGTTGAGCCGACTTAAAAATAAAAAATCTAGACTGTATGCTAAATTTAAAATCACCGGTTCTCAATCTACCCTTTCATCTTATTTATCAGCTCGGTCAAACTTTACCGTGCTGAACGCGCAGTGTTATAAAAACTATTTAAATCGTTGTAGGGCCCAGTTCTCACAGGACCCAAAACAGTTTTATAATTTCGTTAACACTAAACGTAAACCTAAAACAAATCCTTCCAGACAATAGCCGTTCTATTTTCGCAGTTTTTCAAACAACCTATTCAAGCTCTTCGTATCTACACCAGACCTATTTCTACGACATACCCAAATCAAACTTAATTTTCTGTCCTAGCCTAAACGAAAGCTCTATCCTTTTAGATCTTCATCGTGTCAAGCCAGTTTACTCGCCAGGCCCCGACGGAATTCCTGGCTGTGTGCTCAGGTATTGTGCCGATGCCCTGTGCTATCACCTTCTGAAATTGTTTACCTTGTCCTTGGAAACCTCCCACTTTCCCATTATTTGGAAGGAATCGTTTATTATTCCTCTCCACAATAAAGGTAGCAAATTGGATGCCAGCAATTAAAGAGGAATCTCTAAGTTGTCGGCCATACCTAAATTATTTGAAAACATTATCACCCCTCACTTACAGCACCTTTGTAGATCGGTTATTTCTCCATGTCAACATGGTTTTATGAAGCGAAGATCAACAACAAAAAATCTTTTGGAGCTCTCTTCCTATATTATAAAGGACTTCCACGATAATTGTCAGACAGATGTAATCTATACTGATTTCAGTAAAGCTTTTGACTCTGTTAACCATTCTCTCCTCGTTAGAAAACTCGATTCAATGGGTTTTCCAAGTGATCTTCTTAATTGGATCTCAAGTTATTTGAATGGCAGGACGCAAAAGGTCCTCTTTAAAAATAATTTATCCAATGTTCTAAGGGTTACATCTGGCGTCCCGCAAGGAAGCCATTTGGGACCCTTATTGTTTACATTATTTATAAACGACCTGCCCAAAGTCTTGACTAACTCCAGAGTACTTATGTACGCGGATGACGTCAAGCTTTGCGTGCAATACAATGACGTTGCCTGCCAGTCGGATTTACAAACAGATCTTAATAATTTTCAAACTTGGTGCCGTGTAAACTTATTAAACTTAAATGGCTCGAAATGCAAGCTAATGACATTCTCACGTGTCGTTCCTAAGCTTGCTACTTACACGCTGAACTGCTGCTCTTTGGAAAGAATTAATACAGTTGACGATTTGGGCGTCCGCTTGGACCCAAAACTTGACTTTATTGATCATATTTCGTCTATGGTGAATAGAGCCAGGGGTGTGCTTGGATTTATTAAACGGTGGTCGAAGGAATTCAATGACCCCTATGTTACTAAATCCTTATATACTTCCTTAGTTCGTCCTATCCTAGAATATGGATGCTGCGTTTGGAGCCCTCAGTACGGCGTCCATAGTAAACGCATTGAGTCGGTTCAAAAGAACTTTTTACTTTTCGCTCTACGCGGTTTAAATTGGGATGCAAACCAAAGATTACCTTCCTACTCTAGTAGACTCCTATTAATAAACTTGCCGTCCTTAGCCAATCGTCGAACGATGCTAGGGATAACCTTTATTTTCAACCTTATACATGGTGATGTGGAAAGTGCTGACTTGTTGAGTCAGCTTAATTTCCATGTACCATGTAGAACTACTAGATCCTATATCCCATCAGTGTTGCGCCACTGTAGAACCTCCTTTGAACTGCATGAACCTTTTAGAGTGCTATGTGCAAATTATAATGATTTGTACACACTAATCTCTAACGTAGATACCCTTCCCAAATTAAAATCTTTAATACTAACACACTTAGTAAGCATGGTAGTCAATTTTCCTCGTATTCTGTCCTATATTTTCCATCGCGCCTACTAACACCTAACCCAAACAGGCACGTGCCTGGTGTCATACGGGCCACTTGAATGTACTGACCTTAGTGCATCAACGTCCAAGTAAAAAAAAAAATTGATGGAAAGTATTCTCTAATTGTATTCGGTAACAAAGTACTGTGGCGTGGAGGCTTATTCTCTTCATGACCTCCACCCTCAATATTTCTTACTACAATGCTTTTATTTTGTCTTAATAAACACATTCAATGACAATCTTTTGATAATTTAGGTTGATATAAAATGGGTAAACATCTTATAATATAAACAGTCATAAAACAAATGTGAAACAGGGTACTGGTCTCATAAATAATATAATTAATGCTCTACCCTGAGGTTGAGGTTCATTTACCTGGTTACAATTTCTGTGGACCAGGCACAAAGCTAGAAAACCATTAGCCCGAGGTGATCGTGGGATAAATGGATTAGATGAAGCTTGAATAGAGTATTCAAATAGTAAGGACTTGGGTGATCGTCATAAATCAGATTCTGTTTTAATTGATAGGGCTTAGAATCGTGTAAAACAAATGAAAGTAGTATTGGAGAGAAAGCAGCAGCATAATTTGTAACAAACATGATCAAGAAGGTAGTAAAAAATCGCTTGCTTCAATAATCAAACATGCCACGAAGGAATTGAAAAAAGAAAAACCGCTTGACATATTGAATGCTATAAAAGTAGCACGCAAAGTAGTATCAAACACAATGGGATGTAGGAAAAAAGTTATATTCCCACGGGTTATCAATGTACCCAAAATGGGTGGCTTCTTACCACTTGTTCCAATTTTAACAGCTCTAAGTGCTGTAGGAAGTTTGGCTTCAGGTAGTGCAGCAATTGCAGAGACTATTAGCAATGCAAGAATGGCAAAAGCACAGCTGCAGGAAATCAGAGACACAATAAGAAAATGGAATCAGTTGCGTTGGGTGAAGGCTTATATTTACAACCATATAGAAATCCTTTTATTTTAGTTTCAAAAAATAAACAACATAAACGTAGTCACATAAACTATTAAATGAGCTACCCAAAAGGACATCCAACTTTGATTTAATGAGGTTTGGCTTTAAAAATATCCCGCACCTTCGAGGAGTCTATATGAAAGACGAGTTACCAAAATTCCCACATACTCTTGAGTGTGGAATAATTAATTTAGCAGACTCTTCATAAAATGGAACGCATTGGGTGGCGTATTTTAAGAAGGGATTAGATTCATATTATTTCGTTAGTTTTGGAAATTTACAACCACCAAAAGAACTAATTGTATATTTGGGTAAAAACCTCAGGTATAATTGTCAACGATTCCAAAAATTTGGGACTGTTAACTGCGGACACTTATGCCTAAAATTCTTGCTAGACAACTTTTCGAGCTAATGATGCTTTAACGAAACGTTTTTTATTACCCTTCACCCACAACCGTTGGGTGATCTATCCTTTTTTTCCCATGCCACAATGCATGGAAGAAGAAGTAGTGGGAGAAGAAATGCTGTCCTGGGTATAATTCACACAGTTCCTGGATGAAATTATCATTCAGTGACCAGCAGTCAACACCAGCACCAGCCCTAGCACCAGACCTAGCACCAGCACCAGCACCAGAACCAGCACCATCTACCAGCTCCAGCTACCAGCTCCAGCTACCAGCTACCAGCACCAGAACCAGCACCACCTTGAACACAAGCAGTATGAACCCCAGCACCAGCAACAACAACATGAAGATGTCCTCCACCACCACCACCAACAATGCTAGCATCTCATCATCCAATTTACCTATTGGTGTGACCCAACAGGATTTGGATGATCTTATGAGGGACATTGAGGAGGACCCTCTTATGCTGGTATTTAATAGTTGTAAGATCAAGACCAAGATCAATTTTAATACTCTACCCTAAAATAAAGGGTACGAGATCCTTTCGGCTATAAGGTTGAAAGGAAAATTTACCTCCAACGTTAAGTTGGAGATAGAAAATAATTACGTTTACCTCCCAGAGAGGTATAACGTAATTGATGACTGCATTTTAGAGTTTTTTAGCGTTAAAAGATATTACTTAATAAAATTGGAAAATAGAAATATCGATTTCCAATTAAAAATGTAAAAAAAATTAAATACATAAATAAAATAAATGATTTAAATTTAAAAATAAAAATTAAACAATTTTTTTATTTGGGTATTCGGAAATGGGGGAAAAAATTATTTCAGGTTATTATAAAAAAAAAGTAATAAAATTAAAAAAAATCAAATTTTAAAAATTTTTATTTAATGGGAATTGGGAATTCTTTTCAGTTTTTTTCCTTCAGCTAATTAATTTAAAATGAAAAAGAAAATGAATAAATAAATAAAATTAAAAATATAGAATTTTTAAAGTTGGGATTGGAAAATGGGGAGAATGGGGGGGGTATATAAGGTAAAGTGTCTGATTGCATTCAACTTGGTGAATGCCAGCATGATCCTTATCACTGCTCTCCCCAAGCCGACGCACTACCTCCACGTGGTTCTCCCTGGATTGTCACTCAACACCCGTTGTTTGACAAACTAAAGCGCGCGACGAGAGTCCTAGCTCTTCAAACTAGGTTGTGGCGTAGGACTTGAAATCCACCCACGGAAAACAAATCTTCAGTGAAGGAAGCAGATGAAGCCTCGGAACGGAACCGATCTAAAGTTGACGACCATGGCACACGTAAAAAGGACAATGATTTGAGAGTATGCACTTGGAATGTACGCACATTGTACAGACCAGGTGCTGCTCAACAACTAGCAGATACCCTCAATAAATGTAGGGCTGACATCACTGCTATCCAGGAAATGCGATGGATAGGACAAGGTTGCCTTAAGAAGAAGAACTGCGACATTTACTACAGCTGCCATCCAGAACGGCATGAATTTGGCTGTGGCTTCGTTGTAGGCGCCAGACTGCGGCGCCGGGTCTCTCACTTTCTGCCAATAAACGAGAGACTTGCAGCGATCCGAATTACTGCCAAATTCTTCAACATCAGCCTGATATGCGCGCATGCCCCAACCGAAGAAAAGGACGATGTCACCAAGGATGCTTTCTATGCGGAGCTCGACCGGGCTTATGGCCGCTGTCCTTCCCATGACATTAAGATCCTCCTTGGGGATTTTAATGCCAAGGTAGGGCGAGAAGACATCTTTGGTGCCACCGTCGGGCAATTTAGTCTACACGAGACCACCTCGAGCAATGGTCTCAGATTAATAGGCTTTGCTGCAGCGCATAATATGGTAGTTCGTAGTACTGGGTTTCGTCATTTGGACATACACAAGGCATCATGGCTCTCTCCTGATCGACTGACCAGAAATCAGATCGATCATGTTGTGATCGATGCAAGGCATGCATCTAACGTACTCGACGTGCAATCCTGTCGGGGTCCCAACATCGACTCCGACCATTATCTTGTTGCAGCTAAGATTCGCACACGGCTATGTGTTGCGAAGGTTGCACGTCGAGGACTGTTGAGAAAGCTGGACATCGGGAAGCTGCAATCACAACGGACAAGGGATGCATTCTCCACTCAAGTCTCAGGCCTGCTGAGCCGAGCAACTCCAACACCTGAAGACATCAGCAATATGTGGGCACTCATATCCCACTCCCTGCGAACTTCTGCAGAAGAGGTCATCGGATTCCAACGTGCCCCAACGAGGAATCCATGGTACGACCAGGAGTGTCGCGACGCAACAGCTGCAAAAGACGCCGCCTACAGAAGAACACTGCAAGCTGGGGCCACAAGGGCTGTTGTCGAGGTCTACAGGTCAAGGAGGAGAGATGAGAAACGCCTCTTCAGACGCAAGAAGAGAGAACAGGAGAGGCGTGAGTGTGAGAGCATTGAGAGCAGCAGATGCCGGAATGAAGCTCGTAACTTCTACCAGAGGGTTAAGCGTCTGACCCAAGGTTTTAAGACTGGAGGAGTTGCGTGCAAGGACGATGATGGAAACCTAGTCACTGATGCAGAGATTGTGCTGAGGTTATGGAGGGAGCACTTCTCAAGTCTATTAGCTGGCTCTGGCTATGATGACTATGGAGAGTATGATCCACAAACCCCAATCTATGGTACTGATGTGGACGTACCGACCCCAAGCCATGCCGAAGTCAAGGTTGCAATCCAACGACTTAAAAACAATAAATCCGCAGGTGCTGACGGCCTGCCGGCTGAATTGTTTAAGGCTGCTGGTGATATGTTGGTAGGGAGCATGCACCAACTAATCAGCAAGATATGGCTAACGGAGAGCATGCCCGACGATTGGAACCACAGCATGATCTGTCCTATCCTGAAGAAGGGTGATGCCACATTGCGCACCAATTACCGTGGCATTAGTCTTCTTCCAGTCGCATACAAGGTCCTTACGAGCGTACTATGTGAAAACCTGAAACCCCATGCTGAAGCACTGATTGGACCTTATCAGTGCGGGTTCAGGCCTGGCAAATCCACTATGGACCAGATTTTCACCTTGCGCCAAATCCTGGAGAAGTCCTACGAAAATCAGATCGACACATATCACCTCTTCGTCGATTACAAGGCTGCATTCGATAGTCCCCGGCGAGATCGCCTGTATGCCGCCATGTCTGAGCTTGGTATACCAGCAAAGCTAATACGGCTTTGCATGATGACATTGAGCAACACCATCAGCTCTGTCAGGGTAGGAAATGACCAATCCGAAACCTTTTATACCAAGTGTGGTCTCAGACAAGGCGACTCGCTGTCTTGTATGCTCTTCAACATTCTAATGGAGAGTATTATAAGGAAGGCTGGAGTGCATCGGACGGGCACTATTCTAACAAACAGGTGTGTCCAACTCCTTGGCTACGCTGATGATATTGATATCATTGGCCGAACCAAGCGTGATGTTACAGCAGCCTTCGGGGCTATTGAAAAAGAGTCAGCTAAAGTAGGACTGGCAGTTAACATGGATAAGACAAAGTTTATGGTGTGCTCTAGCAGGGAATCGCGGCGTCTTGATTCCCAGCTATCTGCAGGAAGCCATAGCTTTGAGTTCGTGAAGGAATTCATTTACCTTGGATCTGCAATAAGTGGCACAAATGATGTCAGCCTGGAGATTAAGCGGAGAATCACACTTGCCAACAGGTGCTACTTTGGGCTCAGTAGGCACTTTAACAGTAGAGCTCTCTCTCGACCGACAAAAATAACACTCTACAGGACGCTCATTCTTCCAGTACTCTTATATGGTGCAGAGTGCTGGACAGTGGTGCAATCCGATGCAGCTGCTCTTGGAGTGTTCGAGAGAAAGATTCTCCGCAAAATCTTTGGTCCAATCTGCGTTGGCGATGCTTATCGCATCAGATGGAACCACGAGCTGTATGAGCTGTACGGGGATGTTGATATAGTAAGCCGAGTCAAAATTCAAAGACTCCGCTGGCTGGGTCACATCGCCCGCATGGAAGAAGACGCTCCGGCTCGTAAGGTATTTGATGCGGTAATCGTCGGAAAACGGAGGAGAGGACGACCCCGGATACGTTGGCAGGACCAGGTGATGGAAGCCCTGTCTACATCTGGTGTTACCAACTGGCGAGCGCGGGCCCAGGACAGGGAAGCGTGGAGGCAGATTGTGCAACAGGCTGTGACCCGATAGGGTTGTGATGGCCATTAATAATAATAATAATTGGAAAATGGGAGAATATTTTCTTTCAGCTAATTAATTTAAAATGAAAAACAAATCATGAATAAAATATATTAAATAAATGAAACTTAATACATTTTTTTTCTTTGGGATTAAGGAATTCTTTTCCGATTTACATAAGTGGAGAGCTACTAGGTCTTTTTAACTGATCAGGTCTGTTTAACTGATCAGGTTATCAGGTCTGTTTAACTGATCAGGTTATCAGGTCTGTTTAACTGATCAAGTTATCAGGTTTGTTTAACTGATCAGGTTATCAGGTCTGTTTAACTGATATGATATCTGTTATGATTTTGAATGTAGATATATAATATATAATTAATTGTACCAAGGTTTATTTATCAGTACATTTTTCACATGCAAAGGAGTAGTATCCATTTCACTTAATAACTACATATCATTAGCAAATTTAACACAATGAATGAAAATATTTAAAATCAATTAACAACAAGAAAGGAAGCTAACTTCGGCACGCCGAAGTTTATATACCCTTGCAGATAGAACTTCTATGAATAAAAAACCATACAATACAAATTATATATCTTTGTGTTAAAAAACAATGAAGTAATACCTGCTTTCATTTCATTCACCTATACATATTATATTTACAGTTTTACATTCACTGATTTGCATTTTTCCTCCACATCAAACGATCGTTTGTATGGCACCTATATGATATAGTCGTCCGATTTTCATGAGATTTACCACAAAATTTAAGACTTAAATTAAATGCCTATACCTAAAATTTGATGAAAATCAGTTGAAAACTGAAAAGGTTATAAATTTAATTGTATTAATTTATCGATCGTTCCTATGGGAGCTATATGATATAGTAGTCCGATTTTCATAAAATTTTATGCAAAATTGTAGAGTATAGTAAAATGGCTATATCTCAAATTTGATCCAATTCTATTGAAAACTGAAAAAGTTAAAAATTTTTTTGTAAAAATTTTCCGATCATTCCTATGGCAGCTATATGATATAGTCGTCCGATCCGGCCCGTTCCGACATATATACGAGTGAGAGTATATAGAAGTCTAACTACAAAGTTTCATTCAGATAGCTTCAAAACTGAGAGACTAGTTTGCGTAGAAACGGACAGACGGACAGACGGACAGACGGACAGACGGACAGACGGACAGACGGACAGACGGACATGGCTAGATCGACTCGGCTGTTGATCCTGATCAAGAATATATATACTTTATATAGTCGGAGGTGCCTCCTTCACTGCGTTGCAAACTTCTGACTGAAATTATAATACCCTGCAAGGGTATAAAAAGTCTAAATGCTATACAAAAAATAATTCTCTAAATTAAAACGACAACAAAACCGAAATATTATGGGACTTGAAGAAACATTTAAACCTATAGCAGAACCATTGCATGAACTTGTTAATGATAAAAAAAAATTATATCACATTTTACCCAAGACTCATTCAAATGAAAAGAATGAAATAAAAACTAATCAGAAAAATATAACAGACTTTGAAACACCACAAATGAATAAGAAGAGGAAACTTTTATTTTATGAAACAAAGAAACTTAACTCAACGCCTATATATAATGAAAATGAAGTCAAGTCATATGATTGGGGGATGAAGACCAATATTAATAATGGAGTTGATGATGATGATGATGATGATCAATTCTATTCTCAAGCAGCTATAGAGGAGGAGGACTCTGACTCTCCTATTACATCACCTGTGACATCAAGTCAACTCCCTCTTCATGAGGAGAGTATGAAAAATTGCAACATTAGTGAACTGGCAAGAGAACGTGTATTGGATAAGACATATGGTCCTAGAACAAATGAAAATGGTTAATTAATAATTGGGAGTAGTCATATAATTGTTTCAAACAAAACAATTAAATTTGATGATGGACAGAACTGGCAACTTACAAATGGATTATATTCTTTAATATGTCATCATCTTCCACAAAATTACAATACAAATGAATTGAAAATTTATAGACAAATTTTAATAAAAACGAATGTCTATCGAAGGAACTTTCTTCCAAATAGACAGGTGAAAGGAACAAGGGCTTTGAAGTATTCAAAAATTATAAAACCACTTTTAGCTAATTCACCTATTGCCGAGTCTACACCAAAACCTAATAAAGCAATGAAAACAGGGACTGGATTTATGAGACTGGATATGAATAAACCAAATTATGTGTATTGGGATGATCCCAACGAATTGGTAGAGCGATTACAACTATTAATGTCATCATAATCTGCAGGAAATACAAGTCACACAAATGAAATAATGTCTATAATTGAAGAATTGAGAGAGGCTCAAATAATTCATTTATAAACTATATATTTAGACATTTATGAATTAATGAGGTTATAATTATCATGTCCGTTGACAAGTTTGGACGCTATATACATGAAAAGCAGAGCACTAGTCAGTTAAAACGATATAAGAAATCAGGAATAGGACTCTATCTAGATACGGATGGCAACTTTAATAAACAAAGAAGAGGTATTAAAAATGGTGGCTTTCCAAAAGAGAATGGGGACATAGTCATCAAGGAATTTGCTGATAAGGCTATAAATGAACTGAGTAACTCACTAACATCATTGATTACAAAATACCAAAAAGAAATCGGACAAAGTTTTGATGGTCTTGAGGGTATTGATACCGATACGGAAGGCAACTTTAATATCCATAAAGATGGGGATCATCAAAAAGAAAGTGTTGTCAATAAGGAATATGTTGACAAGTCTATACAGAGGTTAAGGGATTCAATTATTTCACATCAAAAAGAATTAATTCTAACAATGCCTGATGATACAACTGCAGATATTCAAGACAGATTGGATAGAGTTCAAGTAGTTATCTCAAGCATTATTCAAAAAAATCGACTTTCTAAATAATTCAACTTGTTGTCACTGTAAACTTCTATATATTTTTACGATTAACCCATGATCGGAGTAAAGTGGGTGCAACAGAAGACTTAACCGCTGTTAAAGTTTCTTGAACGTAACATTACATATTGATGTTATTTAAATACATTCCGGTTACAGGAAATTTAATTTAAGAATTACAAAACAATTTCTTGAACGTAACATTACATTTTGATGTTATTTGAATACATTACGGTTACAAGAAATTAAATTTAAGAATTACAAAAATATTTCTTGAACGTTTTCATGTTATTTAAATACATAACGATTACAAGAAATTTAATTTAAGAATTACAAAACAATTTTTTGAACGTAACATTAAATTTTGATGTTATTTGAATACATAACGGTTACAAGAAATTTTATTTAAGAATTACAAAATTAATGAGTTTTGAGCTAAAAAAAAGGTTGTTCGCCCCATAGTGCAGCGGATCACAGCAACAAAAGCAATATACTGGGGCCGTTTTCATTGCCATTGCGTTCATAATTCCTCTTTGCCTTTCAAAATGGCCAAGTGCAAGCATCGACCACGACCCCCTTATCGACATTGTATTAATCTTATACACTGACACAAATATATAACTAAAAAACTTGATAAAACTAAAATTAATAATATGATATGTACTTTATTTTAATGAAACAGTTATTTGGGACACCACAGTTTTTTTCAACAATCCACATTCAGCAACATATGTTAAAAACCTCAGAAAATGGATTGACTATTAAATGAATTACACCTATTAATTTATTATTCAACTTGTTGTCACTGTAAACTTCTATATATTTTTACGATTAACCCATGATCGGAGTAAAGTGGGTGCAACAGAAGACTTAACCGCTGTTAAAGTTTCTTGAACGTAACATTACATACTGATGTTATTTAAATACATTCCGGTTACAGGAAATTTAATTTAAGAATTACAAAACAATTTCTTGAACATATTCATGTTATTTAAATATATTACGGTCACAAGAAATTTAATTTAAGAATGACAAAATTAATGAGTTTTGAGCTGAAAAAAAAGGTTGTTCGTCCCATAGTGCAGCGGATCACAGCAACCAAAACAATATACAGGTGCCGTTTTCATTGCCATTGCGTTCATCATACCCTTTGCCTTTCAATATGGCCAACTGCAAGTATCGACCATGACCCCAGTAGTAGGATAATACGGGTCCTTGCCCACTAGCTAATATATCACGTCAAAGAAGGGGGTGGGGGTGACCCTAATTAGTCACGCATGGTTGCACACAGGTGTCATTATGACCTAATTAGCATAAACAGGTCACTTAATTAAGTTAGAAAGGGTGTGGGAGGGTGCTGATCAAGGGGGGAAGTTGTTTTATTATGCGTGTCCGTTTTGTTGATTCAATTAGGGTTGTAGATGATATCTGTTAGTGTAACCTGTCTTCAGTGATCTTGTGAGAACTTCGAGAACTTCCCCCTCTTTAGCGAGCATTAGCGAGCATTAGATGGGAAAGTGTGCGTGAATATCTGAAGTATGGTGCTTCTAACTTGTATTAAGTTAAGGGGAGGGTAATCTTAAATGTTTCAATTCTATAGTGGAGGGGGTGGTGGTTCCTAAAAGAATATACACAAAAACAAATGAGATCGTTTATTTAGTCAAATACGTTTTTATTTAATCGAGTTGAGTGTATCACATAAAATCATTGTGCGAACCTGTGAAAAAAAATAACATAACATAATAATACTTAAAAAAAAAACAAACAAATAAAAATAAAACTATTCGAGTTGAGTGGAACCATATAAAATCATTGTGCGAACCTGTAAAAAAAATTACATTGCAAAATAATACTTAAAAGAAAACAAAACAAATAAAAATAAAACTATTCGAGTTGAGTGGAACCATATAAAATCATTGTGCGAACCTGTGACAAACAATAACATTGCAAAATAATACTTTAAAAAACAAACAAATAAAAATAAAACTATTCGAGTTGAGTGGAACCATATAAAATCATTGTGCGAACCTGTGAAAAAAATAACATTGGTGTATAATACTTAAAAAACAACAAAACAAGACAAAACAAATCAAAATGGATAAGTACTGCGAAAAGTGCAACATTACCCTATCGGGTAACATTTCGTGGAGCCAAGAAATGTCATCGAGCCAGTGAATTCAAAAATTAAAAAAATCAGATCTGGATTCCAAGGAAGGATTATTCAGTATCTATATGAAAATACTAATAATGTTGTGATTTATCAAACTCGATTTATGGAGGAAGCAGGAGAAGGTTTTCTCCCACACTTATATCCATTGTTGGAGAGTTATGCATCAGTGAAAATTAACTTTGAACTTTTCGGAAAATATGCGCTCCTGAAAGAAGAAAAGAAATGCCAGGAAATAAAGTCATTTCAAAGAAAAATGAAAATAATCACCACCTACTCCAATATTGAAAATGAATATAAGGAGCACATGGAGAAAATTTTGGTGAGGATGGAGGAATTCCAAGAAAGGGATAGTGGATGGACATTGATTCATCTGAATCGATTGGAAAAGAATATAAATAAATATTCACCTTTAAGAGGATCATCATATATCAGACTACCCTCTTGCTTAGAAAATAAAAAAGCTATAATCAACGTTAAAAACCTGAGAGATGAATATTGTTTTAAGTGGAGCTTAATCGCTGCATTAAGTAATATTAATAAAAATGCAAGCAGGTGTACAAGTTATAAAGTGAATATAAATGGTGATCTCATCCAAGTCAATGGGATCACATTAAATTTCAGTGGATTGGAATTTCCACTTAAACCCTCGGATATTAATAAATATATGCAAATAAATAAAGAAATAAACATAACACTTTTCGGATTCGACGATGGAGCTATTTTTGGACCCATATTTTATTCCCCTGAAGTGAGGAAAAATACTATAAATATGTTTCTAGTGGAGGAAAGATGCAAAGCACATTATACTTGGATAAAAAACCTATCAAAGTAAGTAGTTTTATAATATCACTAGCCGGCCCGTCCCGGCTTCGCACGGGCATATTATGGTTAAGAGGGCACTTCTGAATACATCAAGGTTCTGGCAAAATCATCTTCCTGGCATAAGGTGAAGAAGGCAGTCAGAGTTGTCGCTGGCCGATTCAGGACTCTTTCTTGCACATTTTTATACCCTTGCAGGGTATTATAATTTCAGTCAGAAGTTTGCAACGCAGTGAAGGAGGCACCTCCGACTATATAAAGTATATATATTCTTGATCAGGATCAACAGCCGAGTCGATCTAGCCATGTCCGTCTGTCCGTCTGTCCGTCTGTCCGTCTGTCCTTCTGTCCGTCTGTCCGTCTGTCCGTTTCTACGCAAACTAGTCTCTCAGTTTTGAAGCTATCTGAATGAAACTTTGTAGTTAGCCTTCTATATACTCTCACTCGTATATATGTCGGAACGGGCCGGATCGGACGACTATATCATATAGCTCCCATAGGAATGATCGTAAAATTTTACAAAAAAAATTTTAACTTTTTCAGTTTTCAATAGAATTGAATCAAATTTAAGATATAGCCATTTTACTATACTCTACAATTTTGTGTAAATATTTATGAAAATCGGACTAATATATCATATAGCTCCCATAGGAACGATCGAGAAATTAATACAATTAAATTTATAACTTTTTCAGTTTTCAGCTGATTTTCATTAAATTTGAGGTATAGCCATTTTATATATAAGTTTTAAATATTGTGTCAAATTTCATGAAAATCGGACGACTATATCATATAGGTGTCATACAAACGATCGTTTGATTTAGAGGAAAAATGCAAATCTGTGTATGTAAAACTGCAAATATAATATGTATAGGTGAATGAAATGAAAGCAGCTATTACTTCATTGTTTTTTAACACAAATATATATAATTTATATTGTATGGATTCCTATTCATAGAAGTTCTATCTGCAAGGGTATATAAACTTCGGCGTGCCGAAGTTAGCTTTCTTTCTTGTTTTCTGTGAAATAGACACGTTGACCATTCTCCAAATGGACTGCCACGTTTCTCTGTGGCATATTGTGGTTGAACGCATAAGAAATAAGTCACATTGAAATGGTATCCATCGGCACCATCCCAGAAGATTAGTGGATACTGCAAAGCATCGTAACAACGGTGAGTTTCTGCGACGTTTACCAATCGATCGTTTCGTCGATGGAGAACAATATCTCGAGGTTGAAACTGATCCCCGACTATGACAATTGCCACTTCGTCTATAGTTGGAGCATTATATCTCCTGATATGTTCTCCAGCAGGCGTTTTGTCTGCATGAATGACAATTTTATAGGTATCCGAAGGCATCATATCGATTGCTGTTTTGAATAAACGCACCAAATTGTTCCGTTCGTGGAAAAGATTCTGTAGCTGCGAAATAATTGGCCTCTTCAGCGATTTATTGATTCCATAACGTGCATCTACTTCATCTCCATCATCACCAATGAAGTACATTTGAAGAAATTTGTGTTCGCTGTCTTGGAACGGAAGCAGGGAACCGGCTTTATGATAGATTTGTCCTTTGATTTTAAAAGTTGGCATGAATTGCGCAGTTATAATTTCCGCACCAAATGACGTCATTTGAAAGCAAGAGTTGTATTTCCTAATGTTCGACAGGAAATGCTTCGATTCAGCAGTAGATCCAGCGAATAGAGAGTGCAGAGGCTCTGGTGGTGCTTCAAGTTGAGGCAATTTCACTTTCCCGGAAGCGCAACACAATCCTTTTGGTTCGTTTTTGAATTTGAGAGCCTGACAGTATATGCAGACCTGATGCATCTGGCCAATAACGACATTGCGATTCGAGCTATAATCAACAGTTGGATTATATCTGAATGCAAGACGATTGTATTGCAGGGTTTGATCTGCTGCAAGCTGTAAACGCGCTTCAGTTACCCTTGCCCTGTCGCGATCATTATTTTGAGAGTGAATCAAATCGATTGCTGCAGAACGCGACTGCCTAACTCTCAATCGTTTTCTCTCAAGCCTATCTGCTCGTCTTTCTGCTGATTCCTCTATGTGCATTTGCATTGCTCTCTGCCGCTCAGTCTCTCGGAAGGAGGCCCGTTCTTCGTCAGTCATATTCGTAATCTTACGTCTTTTTGCTTCTGTATTGCGAATACAACGACCCAATCTCGACTTTTTGGTGGCATGACTTCGTTTCTTACTGAACCTGAACAAAAAATAAAATTTGTATCTCCAATTTCTTCTTTCAATATGTTTTTAATGTTTGACAGGAAATGCTTTGATTTGCTTGTAGAGGGCGCAGTAGTAGGGGCACGGGGAAACGCTAAAAAAATAGATATATTCGCAGCCGCAGATAAGCTATCAACATCAAAAGAGTCAATAACCGAGCTGGAACCTCAACGCATGTTCTCTAAAAATTTGGGCATAAACGGTTCAGAACTTTTCAAGTTTCTTCTTTCAATATGTTTTGAATGTTTGACAGGAAATGCTTTGATTCAGCTGGCTGCCTGTAGATGGCGCAGCAGTAGGGTCACTTGGAAACGCTAAGGGTGGACTACCCCTAACATTTAGGGGATGAAAAATAGATGTTGGCCTATTCTCATAGATACCGGATAAGCACAAAAAATTTCATCAAAATCGGTCAAGCCGTTTCGGAGGAGTAAGGGCACGAAAACTGTGACACGAGAATTTTATATATTAGATTTTTATTAATATGTATTATGTATTATTAATATTTTTTTTTGTTTGTGTTTTTGATTTAAATTTCATAATATTTAAATGTTTTCATATTAAAAAAAAATTGTTTTTCTTATCTTTATTTTAGTTGGGTTTCCTCTCAAGTTTCGAGAGAAACCAAAGAAATGGTTTTGCCAAATTTGTTTGAATTATTAGTAGTATAGAAACGGGATTTTCGGGACCTTTGATGTCGGCAAAATGGGTACTAAAAATGCAATTAATGGGTTAGCTGTCAAAACATTTAATTGCTTTGAGTAATAAAAATGCAATTAATGAGGGTTAGCTGTCAACCTGTCAATGGATGGGGGTAATAAAGATGCAATTAATTAGGGTCAGTGTATGTAAAAGGACACTTGTGAACAAGTGTTCAAGCGCCCCAACAAGGATGTGGATACGAGTGCGAAAGGGAGGGGAGCGATCCCGAGCGATCCCGGAGCGCACGTGTACGTTCCCACGACCCTCACTGAAAGAAAGGGACGGGGGAGGCAATTGAAAAGGTCGCACCGCAGCGATCCTGGGCCGCATCGATCCCGTTCACGCACGTGGACGTTGACCCACAATCCTCACTTAAAAAAGGGATAGGGGTGGAATTGAAGAAGGGTGCTAACGGAAAAATCCACGCTCTACTCGATCCTCGAGCGCACTTGGACGATCACCCACGATTCTCACTTAAGAAAGGGACTGGACTGGAATTGAAGAAGGGTACATGTTTGGATCGGAAAATTCCACGCCCACGCTCTACTCGATCCTGGAGCGCACTTGGACGATCACCCACGACCCTCACTTAAAAAAGGGACGGGGATTGAATTGAAGAAGGGTACATGTCATGTAACAGAATAACCAAAGTACAACCATATGAATGACGCTCACCACGAGCGTGGATTGTGAGATAGTACATGCTTACACACCACCACCCCATCTTTTCACAAATTCGAGGAAGGATCACCCTCACCACCCTTTCTTTCTGAAAAATAAATACTGAAAAATAAAATCCCCTAGCCCTTTTTCCCAATGAAAAATGGATATATATTTATTTATATATTTTATAATTTTATTTATCAAATATAAATATCAGAAGCGATGTTCTAAATTAACATACATTTTCATAATTTTTAATGATTTTTGAGAGCGAGCACTAAAAAATGACAGGAGCTCGTATCGAGACCAAAAGCAAGATGTGAAATGTTGTCCATGTATATTTGAAACCAGCGGTGTATCAGGCATCCTCTGATGGAAATATTTTAATGAATCCTCCAGATATTGCACGTGTTCGGGGAAATTTTTATTCTTATACATTTTCATGAAATTATTTATTCTAATTACAAGTTGATGTATTGTAAAAGAGGTTGTGGATTTGGTTTTGTTTTCCAATGACATCATTTTTGATTACTCCGTGGACGTCTACTCCCAATGATTATAAAAATGATCTTATCCTCTAAAAATTTTTAGACGATACGTTGAACTAATCCACTCAATGGTGTATATTCAACTAGTCGATCATGGATGAGAAGGCAATATACCTTTGTATTCATCTCACTCGCCACACTTAGCTCTGTCGAAATTTTTACATCAATCGGTCCTGATTTTACAGACTCATTCTGGTATGAGAGATCAACAACAACGACAAGAGCCTTCCTTATAAACTCGATGGGTGATAGAAGTGCCCGTGGTTCTCGATTGTAGTAGCTCTCTTGGAATTTTGTATACATGTCGTACAAGACGGCAAACCGATTCTCATTATATTTAATATTCAAATCCTCATAGGGATAGACTTCAGAATTTAGATATACTTTTGCATTTCTCAAATTGTTTGTAATTAGCTGTCCATTTAACGTAAATGCAATGACAGCAAAACGTGGGCGTTCCCTATTTGCAGACAACTTTACATTCCAGATATGATGATGCGTTCCCTGTACCAATGTTGGATTAATTTAACAATCCCAACTCCGGAGTGCGAGTGGGAGAGTAGCTCCACTTTTCACTACATTAAACATTTTAATTTTAGCACTGTCACTTGGAACGATGTGGGGGATCTTCCAACATATGTTATGTATAGCAATATTGTGTGTTTTTTCATCAACTGTTTTAATATACATATAATCAGTGTTTTTTGTAAGCAAGAGAACGAGCTCATGTTTACAATTTAACACTACTTTCTTGTAGTCTTCAGCGAATCCCATCAACATTTTTAAAGGTACAGAAAAGCTGAAATGTCCTCCCGAAGGAATATTGTCTCCACCACTCCACCCGGCATTACGACAAAGAACTCCTTCCTGTTGGCCGACTGAGAGAAAGTTCTTAATAGTTGTTGTAATTCCAGTAAACCGTGTCCTATCCAATTCACACCCGTTTAACTCATATCTTATTTCATCTAGAAAATAGGCCATGCAATTATTTTTGAGCATCCCAGTAACTCCATTTGTCGAAGTCGTTCCTGTATTTGTGTCAATAATTTTGCTAAGTGTTCCCTCAAAGTGGAGAAAACTTTCACATGGAAGGACATACAAATCTTGGTTCTGTATTGTGATACGAACTTCATCATTTGGCTTGAAGTTTTGTTGATATGGATAATAAGTATGTAGTTCTTTTTTAACAATGCTTTCATCATTGACAGGTTTTTCTTGAACATAAAAAATCTCATTCATTTGAATTATTTATTTAATATTAAATCCCAATGATTTTAAAATCAATTTATTTTTTAATGTGAGAGTCGGCCGTTGATTTGAAGGACCTCGGGTTGATGATGATGATTTT
Source organism: Drosophila serrata (assembly GCF_002093755.2). Taxonomy (NCBI): domain Eukaryota; kingdom Metazoa; phylum Arthropoda; class Insecta; order Diptera; family Drosophilidae; genus Drosophila; species Drosophila serrata. The sequence goes on from NW_018366631.1 coordinate 22,940, forward strand.
GAAGATGATGATGCTTTCACTTCAACTGTAGGTTTAATAATGTTATCAAAGGAGCTATGTAACGTCTTTTTATTATAAATAATCATTCTGTTGATCGTAAGTGAAGACGAATTGAAACAGTTTCTCCACGAAAATTAATTATTTCTCCGTTTTGATCAGTTATCCGTACTTCGAGTGTGCTTATTTCTCTGGTGTTGACAGGTAAATAAATCAAGTTGTGTGGTGTAATGTTCATTTTATATCCAGGCGGAACATTGATTCCAAATTCATGAAGCACATGATTTGGTTTATTCCCCACATATGATCCACTAACAATGTTACACTCCAATCTAACAGAATTTATTTTTAAAATGTTTACAGGGTTATCCGAGACGTAAATTTCATTTCATTTGGTCTTAATTTACGCTTATTAAATCCAAATAATCGTTCAATTGATCGTTCATGATTAAAATATACTGTCTCTTTTTTACTAACAACTTTTACTTGTAAAGTATTGCAGTTACATTTAATTGTTACACTATTGTGAAGTTCATATTCCTTAAGCTTATTAAAAATATATTTTATTATATCCTCAAACTCATATGAGCCTATAGGTATTTCTACGACTTTGTTTCCAATATGAAATAGATTATTCCCCTTATCTACATTCGGTATAGAATTGAATGTATAAAAGTCGATTAGATCACATTCATAATTACGATTTAACTCAATTTGAGGAAAAAAATGTTCGCTTAGTACAGATGTGTTTCCATTTAAAGCAATTGTTAGCGATGTACTCATTATGAAGCTTAATCGTGAACTGTATGTTTTTTTATCAACTTCATTATACTTATATTATTATTTAATCGAGAATAATAAACTGATCGAATCCTTTTCTGTATCGTCCAGTTTTCATATCATCATCCTTAGAGATTAGAAGAAATCCAAATTTATCTTCCCAACACCTTCTTGATATATTCATGAATGAATTATAATCCATATCGCTGTTAACATGATCTCGATATATACGACGCATGCTTAAGTCATCCTGTTTAAACATTATAATAAATTCGCGTTGTCTCGAATTAAATGTTTCGGAATATGTGTATACGTTTGAGATAAATAGAATGAATCAATCTTCATATGTCGTCCCATACAAAAATAATCTCGAATATTATCTTGTTTTCGGATGCGACATCATCAAATATCATAATAGAATTGTTTTTGGCTTCTTCTGATGACAAAACACTATCATTTGACGACAATGTGTAATATCCCATTCCTCGTATTGGTTTCACAAGATTTTCCAAATACTCATATTTTGGTTGATACAAACTCTTTGATAATACGTAAATATTTTCAAATTTAATTTGGACTCTCGATAAGACTTATCATCACATTGGTTTTTCCACAATCGGATGGTCCAACAATTAAAGCTCTAATTGTGTTTGGTAACAATGAACTGTGTCGTGGATGAGTAATTTCACCATGCACACCACCTTCAATGTTTCTTACTGTGATACTTTTATTTTGTCTTAATAAACGCATGATTTGAAGATAAGTACTTCATTCGAGGACAATCATTCGTTAATTGAGGTTGATATAAAATGGGGAAACATTTTTATAATATAATCAGTCATAAATCAAATGTGAAACAGGGAACTGGTATCATAAATAATTAAATAAACACTTTACCCTTTGAGGCGCATATACCTGGTACAATTACTGTGGACCTGGCACAAACCTTGAGAAACGATTACTTCGTGGTGACCGAGGGATCAATGGTTTAGATGAGGCTTGTCGGGAACACGACATAGCATATTCAAATAGCAAGGACTTGAGTGAACGACATAAAGCAGATTCCATCTTAATTGATAGGGCTCCGGATCGTGTAAAAGCATTGAATAGCAGCATTAGTGAAAGAGCTGCAGCATATTTTGTGAGCAACGTGATGAAACTAAAGAAAAAATTTGGGATGGGAACAAAGCAGCAGAAAAAGAAAGTTGTAAAAAAAACTCTTGCCTCAATCATCAGAAAGGCAACAATCGAATTGCGAAAGAATAAACCTCTTGACTTATTGAATGCAGTAAAAGTGGCTCGCTCTGCAGTATCTAACTCTATGGGGTGTAGGAAAAATGTTGTAATTCCACGGGTTATAGCAGTCCCTAAAATTGGTGTTTTTTTTACCATTGGTACCTATTTGAACAGCCCTTAGCGCTGTGGGAAGTTTAGCATCAGGTAGCGCTGCAATTGTAGTCTATTAACAATGCAAAGATGGCAAAGGCATAACTTGAGGAAAACCAGAGGCATAATAGAAAAATGGAATCGGTAGCGTTAGGCAAGGGATTGTATTTACATCCATACAAGAAAGGTTACGGTATATCATTTACAAAAAATAATAATAAAAACAAACAAAAACGCAATCAAAAAAACTACTAAATTAGCTACCTAATAGAGCGTTATCGAATTTTGATATATTGAAGTTTGCCTTTAAAAATATTCCTCATTTTCGAGGAGTTTATATGAAAGATGAAATACCGAAATTTCCTCATCATTCTGAATGTGGAATAATAAATTTAGCAGACTTGACATCAGACGGAACGCATTGGGTAGCCTATTTTAAGAAGGGGACAGACTCGTTTTACTTTGATAGTTTTGGGAATTTACAACCTCCATTAGAAGTAATAAGATATTTAGGTAAAATATAAAATATAATTACAATCGTTTACAAAAATTTGGTACTTTTAACTGTGGGCATTTATGTATCAAATTTTTACTAGAGTGCAATTCAAGCCATGTCTTGCCTAACCTTCACTTTACATGAAGTGGACAATATGAGTCGATAGACGTTTCTTAGAATCCCCTCCCATTCCACACATGCTGTGTAGTCGGAGGAGGAGAAATGTTCTCCTCGTCGGGTATAAAATCAGGGACCTCGTCTAGGAAAAATATCATTCAGCGAAGAACCAGCGCCAAGACCAGCCACCAGCACCAGCCACCAGCTCAACTCCATCAAAACCCCTTAAAAATGAAGATGTTTGCCAGCTCCACCGCCTCCACCAGCTCCACCATCATCACCAATTTACCCAAAGGGGTATCAGAGGAGGACCTCAATGCCCTGATGAGGGACATTGAACAGGACCCGCTGATGCTTGCCCTTAACAGTTGTAGGGTTAAGGGTAAGCTCAGCTTCAACAAACTCCCTGTCAACATGGAGTTTGACATTTTTTCAGCGAGGAGGGTAGCTGGCAAGTTTGGGCAAAATATTATGCTCGAACTTGCCAATGTATTGGTCTATCTTCCAGATAGATACAATGCAATTGAAGACAGCCTAATTTATTTTTTTAATACAAAGTGCTACACCCTTATCAAAAGGGATGATGGCAATATAGATTTTAATTTAAAAATGTAGAGTAGCATTAAAAAAAAATAAATAAAATAAACAATTTCTAAACTTAAAAATAACATTTTTATTATTGGGAAATGGGAATTGGGGATCTTTTTTCAGCATTTTATTTTTCAGAACTTACAAAACTAGAAAGAATATTAAATAAATAAAAAATGTAAACTAAAAATCAAAATTTTTTATTATTGGGAAATGGGAATTGGAGTTCTTTTCAGAATTATTTTTCAGATTGTTTAAAATTTAAAAAATTTATTTTCATAATAAATTAAATTAAATAAAATTCAAAATTTTTTATTATTGGGAAATGAAATTGGGTATATTTTTTCACAACTTTATTTTCAGATTCTTTAAAATCTTCATCACGTCAGGTCTGTTTATCAGATTCGATCAGGTCATACAACCAGGTCTGTTTATCAGACCTGTTAATATCAGGCCTGTTTATCAGATCAGATCAAGTCGTACAACCAGGTCTATTTATCAGACCTGTTAATACCAGGTCTGTTTATCAGATCAGATCAGGTCGTACAACCAGGTCTGTTTATGAGACCTGTTAATATCAGGTCTGTTTATCAGATCAGATCAGGTCGTACAACCAGGTCTATTTATCAGACCTGTTAATACCAGGTCTGTTTATCACATCAGATCAGGTCGTACAACCAGGTCTGTTTATCAGACCTGTTAATATCAGGCCTGTTTATCAGATCAGATCAGGTGGTACAACCAGGTCTGTTTATCAGATCAGATCAGGTCGTACAACCAGGTCTGTTTATCAGACCTGTTAATATCAGGTCTGTTTATCAGATCAGATCAGGTCGTACAACCAGGTCTATTTATCAGACCTGTTAATACCACACATATAAATATATATATATATATATATATATATATATATATGCTTATGATTAATAAGTTTTTTCTCAGTACATTCCCAGCCCCAAGACTGAAATAATCACTCTTACTCTTCGAATTTAAATATTTTCAAATTACATCACAATGAACCAAAATATTTTATCACAATTAAATAAAACTCGAAATGCTTTGAAAAAAAAGTTTTCAGAGTTAAAACAATTCAAGACCAGAATATTATGGGTTTGGAAGAAACATTTAAACCCATAACTGATCCGTTAAATGAACTTGTTAATAATAATAATAAAATATTAACAAAAAATTCCTGTCCAATACAGAGGGAGACAATCAAAATGATTAATTTGAATTTGACAAAGAGATTAAACTCCGCTTATGAAAAAAAGGAAACTAACATTTTAAACTGCAGCTACAAAAAATTCAAAACCCAAATATGATGCTGCAAACCATTGGATTGGAGATTAAAAAGTGATGATGAATATGATAATATTTCTGGTGGGGATGAGGTGGACGAGAACGATCAATTTTATTCCCAATCAGCTATAGATGATGATTCTTCATTCTCACCACCGCATCATCACTCACATCAATCATCACCAGTATTATCAAATCAAGCAACTGCTCACACAACTCAAACCTCCCCCCATACATCACCATTGATGAGATCTCCACCCTCAGTGCTTGAAGAGAGTTCAAAAAATTTTAATGTTAGTGAATAGCACGAGATCATATTTTGGATAAAACATATGGACCATACAAAAATGACTCTGGTCAATTAATGTTGGGGAATAATCAAATAAATGTATCAAATAATACGATTGAGTTTGAGGATGGGCAAAAACTGGAACTCACTAGCGGATTATATTCTTTAATATTCCATCATCTTCAAAAATTATAATACAGATGATCTGGAGCTATATTGAGAAATTTTACAAAACTAATGCCTACCGAAGAAATTTTCTACCAACGACAAGTGAAAGGAAGAGAGCATTAAAATATTCTCAATTATCAAACCACTTTTAGCTAATTTACCCGTCACCAAGTCTACACCCAACGCAATAAGAAAACGTAACCGGGTCTGGTTTCATGTCACTTGAAAGGAATAAACCTAATTATGTATACTGGGACGATCCAAATGAGTTAGTGGAACGACTTCAACTTTTAATAGCTTCGGAAACAGCTGGAAATACAAATCACACAAACGAGAGGCCAAATTATATTCTTATTTAGTAATAATTTATGTTGTAATATTCAAATGAGATTATACTCATCATGACCGTTGACAAGTTTGGACGTTATATTAATGAAATCAGAACACTAATAATTTAAAACGATATGAGAAAACTGAGACGGGACTCTACCTAGATACTGATGGAAACTTTAATATACAAAAAGACGTATAAAAAATGGTGGCTTCCCAAAAGAAAACGCAGACATCGTCATCAAAGAATATGTTGATAAAGCTATTCATGAGTTGAGAGTATCCTTAACATCATTGATTACAAAATTTCAAGAGCAATTGGTCAAAGTTTGATGGTGTTACGGGAATCGATACTGATACAGAGGGTAATTTTAATATTCAACGTGAAAAAAATGTTGGATTCCCAAAGAAGCTAAAGATATAGCCAACAAGGAATAGTCGACAAGTCTGTAAAGAGGCTGAGGGATTCTATTATTTCACATCAACAAGAATTAATTGTTAGTATTCTGATGTGAAAACTGCAGATATTGAAGATCGAATAGAGAGACTTGAGGTTCTTGTCTCATCTATTATTGAAAAATAGGATTTTCGAAATAATTGAATAGTCTTTTACCTGATAATGTGTAGGCGAGGAATTATTAATGAATTACCACGCTCCTGCGCGCAAACATTTTTACGTGGAGGGTTATTACAAAGGGAATAAATTCGTTATGGCAGGCTGATCTGGTGGAAATGGGAAAGTACTCTGCCTCGAATAATGGATATCGCTTCCTACTAACAGTAATTGACACATTCTCGAAATTTGCGTGGGGTGAAGCACTTAAGTCTAAGTCTGCAAAAGATGTTGTTGAAGCAATGGAGAAAATATTTAAATCTGGGCGTGGAGTACCAAAACATCTTCAAACAGATGATGGAAAAGAGTTTTTTAACGAACAATTTAAGTCTTTGATGAAACGACATCAAATAATCATTATTCAACATTTAGTACTTTAAAGGCTTCAATTGTTGAGAGATTCAACAGAACATTAAAAAAACTTATGTGGAAAGAGTTTCTTACAACGGGAGCTATAAGTGGGTTGAAATCTACAAAAAATTAATTAACTTTTACAACAACAAAATACACACTATAATGTGAATATACAATAATATAAAAATGTTTACAGGTAGCAAACTGAAAATTGGTGACAATGTTCGAATTTCAAAATATAAGGGAGTATTTGAGAAATCATACACACCTAATTGGAATGTTGAAATTTTTAGGATATACAAAGTTCAAAATACATATCCAACCACATATCTATTAGAAGACTTGAATGGAAATCCTATTAAGGGTGGATTCTATAAGGAAGAGCTAAAAAAAACTAGATTTCCCAATACCTACCTAGTTGAGAAGGTACTTAAAAGAGAGGGAAAAAGATGTCTTGTACGTTGGTTGGGTTTCCCGAAAACCGACGACAGCTGGATAAATAACTCTGAAATTTTATAATGAAAGACACAAACAGTTTTATGTTTTCTTTGGATATTTATTTATATATATTTTTATTTTTTTTTTTCATTATTCAATTTTATTCTAATCTTAATATTATATACATAGATTTAATTTATTTTTTAGTCTTAAAGTAAGTATTTTTAAATAAATTATTATACTAGAAATACAAAATAATGATGTTTTTATTTAAATACAATTTTTGGATCTCTCATTTTATCCATCGAAATATAATGCCAAATTAAATTTTCTTCGAATTCGTCGAGCGCACTTTCGGTATCTTCTAATTTTCTTTTAAGAGTTCCTCTCTCACCCTCATTATTTGGGTGTTTCCTAGAGCAGACATTCGGCTAAGCCAAACCCTTGAATCTGCTTCTAGAGCTGTCATACAGCCTTCAATTTCCCTACGAACTGTTTTGTAATGACCTATTGCTAGAGTGGATATTCCATCATCACATATAACTCTTTTATCATCCTTATTATCTAAAGTTATTTTTGTAATTTTTAATGTACTTATTTCATGCCCTCTCGACCTAAACATGTACATGCTATCACTTCTTGTTGTCCTGTGAACAAACAATTTTTATAATTGTTAAAAGTTATCTTCTCCAAACAACTTCGTTTCACTCCCTTATTTTTTTTAACACATGTTTCGGCTCGCTACCTACACCCGCTGCTGTGTAGGCATACATTTTTGAGCGAAGACCCACAAACTCAGTCATTGACCTACCCTGCAGTTCGTCTTTGAAGAACCCTAAGCGCTTCTTATACACTGCTGGAAATTATATAGCCTAGCCAATTGATCTGGATATTCAGATGTATCAAATTTTAAAGCAACATCTTCACGAATGTCACTATATAAATCCTCTGTTTTAATAGAGTATAAATGAATCTGTATCCATATAATTTAATTTAAGTGCATTCTGAAATTTGGGTTTCATATATGAGTAGTGAAAATCATACATCTTCCATTTGGATAACTCCAACACTACAAACCCAGGTATGTTGGCTTATCACAAACGTTATGAAGTCTATTCATTTGAATTGCATACATGTTTTCACTAAACTTTGTTGCACTATGAAAATTGGACCTGGCTATTAAGTCCCTCGCACATAACCTAGGACGCCCACCTTTGGGACCCACAGGTGGAGCTTCCCATTCTGTTACTAGGCGAATGTCCTTGCGCTTTAAGCTATTCTCCATCGTCTTGCCATAGACACTGTTGTTTAAAAGCTTAAAAAAGTCTTTCTCAAAATTACTTTAGCCCTAGTCCTATGCTCTGTGTTAATATCAATATATTTTTAAGCCACGGTTTTTGCTTGAATTCGAGGATACTATGTACCTTTTCGAGCTCTAAACCATTATCTATACACTGCTTTAAAGTTTTATAGTGTATGATATATTTGGTTTTATTACAAAGATCGGCTATTAATTTGGAGTCTTTGAGGTTTTTGAAGGGAGTCTGTTCCAGGACAGAAAGGCAGGTCATTGTGTTCATCGTGAAGCGAGTATGGATATTTCAAGTCTACCTCTAAAATATATCCATACTCGCTTTCATCACAAAGAATTAATATTAACATTTCTATTTCTGGTTGATTCAACCATTTAAAATTTCCATAAGGGAGTGCTTCTGACATTGCCCATCCATATAAATTATTAGCATCCACATACATTAAATATTCTGACTCCTTACTCGGGTCAAAATCTTGAAGATATTTGTGGTTTGCTTTGGTATATCTATGACTACTTTGAACAAGTCCCCTCGAATTCCAGATTGAATATATGTTATCATATCAATATCAGTCAGTAATTCGAGGGATATTCCTGTAGTTTTCAACATCGCATCCCATGACAAGCCTGGAGTTGTATAATAATGGCAGGATCGAGTTGGTAGATATTTGAACAAATAGCCCTAAAGTTCTGAAAAACGTCTGTGAGCAACAAAACATCTGTCTTTAAATAGAGTTCCAAATAATCTCTAAGTGTTTGACACTTGAAGTGACTCCAAACCTGAACGGCATGAAGATAATCAGCTTCAGAGCATTCGGAGTCTGTCAATTTACTATAAAAATTTTCTCGAGGGGGAGAGAGGTTTCTAATAATTTTTATCAGAATCCAAGTATTCATATGGGAATACACCTTTCCTACGAAGTAGGAGAAATCTTTTATGTCTGGAAATTGATTTCGAAGAACTTTGAAATCCCCTTCATTTAAATTTCCTGCAAGTTTGTCTAGGCTAGAGGGCATGAAGCGAATGGTATCTAAAAATCTAATTTCCATCTTATTTTTCCCTAATGGAATATTTAGAAATGGAAATATATAATTCCTTATTCAAAGGAATTATTTTAATTTCTCCATCAATCTCCCCAAGTTCTTTCACAAACAAGTGTGAATCGTATTTGGATAGATTGTGGAAGAAAACAGGTATAAAATCTCCTGTCTTATATTTAAGGTTGCACTCACTATGTGCTGCACCTCGAAATTGCCCAGTAAAATGGCAGTGATCCCTGACTCTATCGCTACCTAAAATTCCCTTACATATGTGGCAATTGAGGGCCTCGTCAAAATCATACGAATCCTGTGCACTCATTTGAAGTGGTACTACATAATTCATGTAGTTTTGGTAAATAGCGGACAAATCGGATGTTAAACTATCTACAAAAGTGCGCCCGACATTTAATCGGTCTTAGATACAAATTTTCGGGGTCGAATGAACATTTATATAATATGCAAAGGCTATCGGGACATGCTTATTTACTAATTGGGTTTTTTCACTTACATCTATTGTTGTGGCTCAAGTATGCATTCGAAGTCTGCATACACGCGAAGGGCACCTCCAGCTGGCGATGGACATTCTTAAATTTGACCCATTTTCCCCTTCCTTAGGCTGTTGACTCACAATGTTGCTGCATCTTTCAGAGTGCCTGTGAGCCCTTTCCTCACTCGTTGAAAAGGAGGCACTTGTTGCAGAACCATCGCCTATTTCCTTTTTTTCTAACTGTGAAGATAGGAGGCTGGAATTTAACAATTAAAAATTGAGTTAGTCAATTATCATCATACCATATATTTATATATTTTTTATTTTTTTTTGTTTATTATTTATTTATTTTATTTTTTTTTTTTTGAGTGTGCTTACCCGGAAATATTTTTGATCCACACATAATGTCCATTAATATCGGTGGTTGGTCCATCCAGATACAGCAAATTAAGATGATGCTGCTTCTCAGTTCCATTTGTATAGAGGGGTCCAAAAATAGTGTCCTTATCCTCGTCATACCCAAACACATTTATGTTTATACATTATTTATTGTTTCATTGGGAATGTCAACCCAGTGAAATCGATTCTGATGTTGTTTGTGTGTATGATGCTTGATTTGATATCAACATCATACACACAACACCGCTCTCCCTTTTCCTTTGGGTTTAATCCGGATACGATTGCCCACTTAAAACAGAAAACATCCTTGTTCTGTACATTGACGCATGCTCTACGGGCTTTAAGGCGTGCAGGTAGATCGAAATATTCCGATCCTTTGAGAGGAACACATTGAAGCATGTTCAACTCCACCCTAAGTGCGTGTTAGGGTCCATCCACTGTCCTTCTCTTGGAACTCATCCATTTTCGATTTTATACTATCCGTATGGGATCGTATAAATCAAATAAGTTGGATGATATCGTAACCAAACTCATCTACTTTGGAACGATTTAAATTCCACTTGCGTTTCATGTTCTTTTACTAACATGTACTCCGCAAACAGCTCAAAATTTATTTTTGAAGCTGTATGGAAACTGAGGACTCTTTCAATATGAGGGAGCAGCGCCTGGCCCGCTTCATGCAAAAATTCACCAGGAATCCTTAGAGCTGCTCCCTCATTCGTAACATATATTGAAGGATACGTCCCTTGTATCCATCAATAATTTGCTTTACTTGCCCATCTAGGGGTCGGGTAGCAAAATATTTATGTGTTCTGTGCGAACATGGTGATGCCATTGCACATTAAGTGGAAGGTTCTGCTGACAGGAGTTACAGAAAATTCCTTGCATGTTGTTGTTGTTGTTGCATACATTTTGATGACGATGATGGTGATGAAGATGAAGATGAGATGATGAAATGATGATGATGATGATGATGATGATGATGATGATGATTTTGTTTTGATGATTGTTTTTGTTGATGGTTGATTTTTATTTAATTTAATTTAATATTTTTTTCTGTTGTGCTTTTACACTTTTAGTTTGTTTTGCACTTTTGCACTTTGCACGTTTGCACTTTATAAATTTTGTAAAACTTTATAATTTTAATAAACTTTAAAATTTATTTAATTTTTCCACTCTGGATAGATCAAACCGCCAACTAGAAGTGATTCTTAGTACTCAACTAGTCCATACGCGGACCCACGAAAATCAGAAAATGTATAGCAAACACTTGACATTTTCTTACCCTTTCCATCCTTTTTAAAGCCAGCTCCGCCTTCACTGAGAAACCGTTACAAGTGTATCCCTTTCACCCACCACCCCTATTTAGATAAGCTAATTGTATATTCCACACGCATTCGAACAACTCCAGATGCAATGAGTGTGGGAAACCCCTTCCTCTCATCCTTTTTCAAGGAGGGAATTGT
>NW_018366632.1:0-16047 GCF_002093755.2 Drosophila serrata
TTCCTTTTAAGCTTCTGAATGAAGGTGCAGTACCAGTTTTAATCGATTTAAGTTTTTTTTATAAGCAAATATTTTCGACAAACCAAAATTTAAAAATTCATAACTAAGCCAAAAGCATTAATTTTAATTCGGAAAGCGTTGGTATGTTAATTTTGACCAGGTTAATAAACTGCCTATAGTTTGTAGGGTCGGAAATGACTCCTTCACTTTCTTTTAAGCTTCTGACTGAAGGTCCAATTACGTGTTTTAATCGGAATTAACTATATTTTTAAATGAAAATTTTACGACAAAAAAATTTAAAAATCTCATAACTAAGCTAAAAATGCATTAATTTCCATTCGGAAAGCGGTGGAATGTTTTTTTTAGCAGGTTGATAAAACTGCATACTCCATTTAAAATGTGAATTTTGGCCGATTTTTGCAAATTTTAATGATGTAACCCTTTCTTTTTTTCAAAAAAGAAATTTTAGAAAAAAAATTTTTAACCCAGAAAGCTAGAAAGATTCGCCTGTTGATGCTGATCAAGAATATATATGATTTATAGGTCGGAAATGACTCCTTCACTTCCTTTTAAGCTTCTGACTGAAGGTGCAATACCAGTTTTTAATCGATTTACGTATTTTTTTATAAGCAAATATTTTCGACAAACCAAAATTTAAAAAATTCATAACTAAGCCAAAATAGCATTAATTTTTATTAGGAAAGCGTTGGTATGTTAATTTTTACCAGGTTAATAAAACTGCCAATAGTTTGTAGGGTCGGAAAAGACTCCTTCACTTTCTTTTAAGCTTCTGACTGAAGGTCCAATTACGTGTTTTAATCGGAATTAACTATATTTTTAAATGAAAATTTCACGACAAAATCAAAATTTAAAAATCTCATAACTAAGCAAAAAATGCATTAATTTCCATTCGGAAAGCGTGGAATGTTTATTTTTAGCAGGTTGATAAAACTGCATACTCCATTAATGTGAATGTTTGGCCGATTTTGCAATTTTTAATGATGTAACCCTTTCCTTTTTTGCAAAAAATGGAAATTTTAGAAAAAAAATTTTTTAACCCAGATAAAGCTAGAAAGATTCACCTGTTGATGCTGATCAAGGAATATATATGATTTATAGGGTCGGAATACTCCTTCACTTCCTTTTAAGCTTCTGACTGAAGGTGCAATACCAGTTTTTAAGTATTTTTTTATAAGCAAATATTTTCGACAAACCAAAATTTAAAAAATTCATAACTAAGCCAAAATAGCATTAATTTTAATTCGGAAAGCGTTGGTATGTTAATTTTTACCAGGTTAATAAACTGCCAATAGTTTGTAGGGTCGGAAAGACTCCTTCACTTTCTTTTAAGCTTCTGACTGAAGGTCCAATTACGTGTTTTAATCGGAATTAACTATATTTTTAAATGAAAATTTTACGACAAAATCAAAATTTAAAAATCTATAACTAAGCTAAAAATGCATTAATTTCCATTCGGAAAGCGGTGGAATGTTTATTTTTAGCAGGTTGATAAAACTGCATACTCCATTTAAATGTGAATTTTGGACGATTTTTGCAAATTTTAATGATGTAACCCCTTTCCTTTTTTGCAAAAAATGGGAAATTTTAGAAAAAAAATTTTTAACCCAGATAAAGCTAGAAAGATTCGCCTGTTGATGCTGATCAAGAATATATATGATTTATAGGGTCGGAAATGACTCCTTCACTTCCTTTTAAGCTTCTGACTGAAGGTGCAATACCAGTTTTAAGTATTTTTTTATAAGCAAATATTTTCGACAAACCAAAAATAAAAATTTATAACTAAGCCAAAATAGCATTAATTTTATTAGGAAAGCGTTGGTATGTTAATTTTTACCAGGTTAATAAAACTGCAATAGTTTGTAGGGTCGGTAATGACTCCTTCACTTTCTTTTAAGCTTCTGACTGAAGGTCCAATTACGTGTTTTAATCGGAATTAACTATATTTTTAAATGAAAATTTTACGACAAATCAAAATTAAAAATCTATAACTAAGTAAAATGCATTAATTTCCATTCGGAAAGCGGTGGAATGTTTATTTTTAGAGGTTGATAAACTGCATACTCCATTTAGAATGTGAATTTTTGGCGATTTTTGCAATTTTAATGATGTAACCCCTTTCCTTTTTTGCAAAAATGGGAAATTTTAGAAAAAAAATTTTTAACCGATAAGCTAGAAAGATTCGCCTGTTGATGCTGATCAAGAATATATATGATTTATAGGGTCGGAAATGACTCCTTCACTTCCTTTTAAGCTTCTGACTGAAGGTGCAATACCAGTTTTAAGTATTTTTTTATAAGCAAATATTTTCGACAAACCAAAATTTACAAAATTTATAACTAAGCCAAAATAGCATTAATTTTATTAGGAAAGCGTTGGTATGTTAATTTTTACCAGGTTAATAGAACTGCAATAGTTTGTAGGGTCGGTAAATGACTCCTTCACTTTCTTTTAAGCTTCTGACTGAAGGTCCAATTACGTGTTTTAATCGGAATTAACTATATTTTTAAATGAAAATTTTACGACAAAATCAAAATTTAAAAATCTAATAACTAAGTTAAAAATGCATTAATTTCCATTCGGAAAGCGGTGGAATGTTTATTTTTAGAAGGTTGATAAAACTGCATACTCCATTTAGAATGTGAATTTTGGACGATTTTGCAAATTTTAATGATGTAACCCCTTTCCTTTTTTGCAAAAAATGGGAAATTTTAGAAAAGAAATTTTTTAACCCGGATAAAGCTAGAAAGATTTGCCTGTTGATGCTGATCAAGAATATATATGATTTATAGGGTCGGAAATGACTCCTTCACTTCCTTTTAAGCTTCTGACTGAAGGTGCAATACCAGTTTTTAATCGATTTACGTATTTTTTATAAGCAAATATTTTCGACAGACCAAAATTTAAAAAACTCATAACTAAGCCAAAATAGCATTAATTTTTATAAGGAAAGCGTTGGTATGTTAATTTTTACCAGGTTAATAAAACTGCCAATAGTTTGTAGGGTCGGAAATGACTCCTTCACTTCTTTTAAGCTTCTGACTGAAGGTCCAATTACGTGTTTTAATCGGAATTAACTATATTTTTAAATGAAAATTTTACGACAAAATCAAAATTTAAAAATCTCATAACTAAGCTAAAAATGAATTAATTTCAATTTGGATACTCCATTTAAAATGTGAATTTTTGTCCGATTTTTGCAAATTTTAATGATGTTACCCCTTTCCTTTTTTGCAAAAAATGGGAAATTTTAGAAAAAAATTTTTTAACCCGGATAAAGCTAGAAAGATTCGCCTGTTGATGCTGATCAAGAATATATATGATTTATAGGGTCGGAAATGACTCCTTCGTTTTCTTTTAAGCTTCTGACTGAAGGTGCAATACCAGTTTTAAGTATTTTTTTATAAGCAAATATTTTCGACAAACCAAAATATACAAAATTTATAACTAAGCCAAAATAGCATTAATTTTTATTAGGAAAGCGTTGGTATGTTAATTTTTACCAGGTTAATAAAACTGCAAATAGTTTGTAGGGTCGGTAATGACTCCTTCACTTTCTTTTAAGCTTCTGACTGAAGGTCCAATTACGTGTTTTAATCGGAATTAACTATATTTTTAAATGAAAATTTTACGACAAAATCAAAATTTAAAAATCTAATAACTAAGTTAAAATGCATTAATTTCCATTCGGAAAGCGGTGGAATGTTTATTTTTAGAAGGTTGATAAACTGCATACTCCATTTAGAATGTGAATTTTTGGACGATTTTTGCAAATTTTAATGATGTAACCCCTTTCCTTTTTTGCAAAAAATGGGAAATTTTAGAAAAGAAATTTTTTAACCCGGATAAAGCTAGAAAGATTTGCCTGTTGATGCTGATCAAGAATATATATGATTTATAGGGTCGGAAATGACTCCTTCACTTCCTTTTAAGCTTCTGACTGAAGGTGCAATACCAGTTTTTAATCGATTTACGTATTTTTTTATAAGCAAATATTTTCGACAGACCAAAATTTAAAAAACTCATAACTAAGCCAAAATAGCATTAATTTTTATAAGGAAAGCGTTGGTATGTTAATTTTTACCAGGTTAATAAAACTGCCAATAGTTTGTAGGGTCGGAAATGACTCCTTCACTTTCTTTTAAGCTTCTGACTGAAGGTCCAATTACGTGTTTTAATCGGAATTAACTATATTTTTAAATGAAAATTTTACGACAAAATCAAAATTTAAAATTCATAACTAAGCTAAAAATGAATTAATTTCAATTTGGATACTCCATTTAAAATGTGAATTTTTGTCCGATTTTTGCAAATTTTAATGATGTTACCCCTTTCCTTTTTTGCAAAAATGGGAAATTTTAGAAAAAAAATTTTTTAACCCGGATAAAGCTAGAAAGATTCGCCTGTTGATGCTGATCAAGAATATATATGATTTATAGGGTCGGAAATGACTCCTTCGTTTTCTTTTAAGCTTCTGACTGAAGGTCCAATTAAGTGTTTTAATCGGAATTAACTATATTTTTAAATGAAAATTTTACGACAAAATCAAAATTTAAAATCTCATAACTAAGCTAAAAATGGATTAATTTCAATTCGGAAAGCGGTGGAATATTTATTTTTAGCAGGTTGATAAAACTGCATACTCCATTTAAAATGTGAATTTTTGGCCGATTTTTGCCAATTTTAATGATGTAACCCTTTCCTTTTTTGCAAAAATGGGAAATTTTAGAAAAAAAATTTTTAACCCGGATAAAGCTAGAAAGATTCGCCTGTTGATGCTGCTCAAGAATATATCTGATTTATAGGGTCGGAAATGACTCCTTCGTTTTCTTTTAAGCTTCTGACTGAAGGTCCAATTACGTGTTTTAATCGGAATTAACTATATTTTTAAATGAAAATTTTACGACAAAATCAAAATTTAAAAATCTCATAACTAAGCTAAAAATGCATTAATTTCCATTCGGAAAGCGGTGGAATGTTTATTTTTAGCAGGTTGATAAAACTGCATACTCCATTTAGAATGTGAATTTTTGACCGATTTTTGCAATTTTAATGATGTAACCCCTTTCCTTTTTTTCAGAAACAATTTCGTTCGCCCGGATATGCTGATCAATACCAGTTTTGAATAAGTTAAACTATTTTTCTATAGGCACATTTTTTCGACAAACCAAATGAAATTATTTCATAACTGCATTACAAGCTTCTGAATGAAATTTTAATGCCATTCATAGAGTAATTTGTTTAAATGTTTAAAATGTATTTCATTAAATATGACTCATAATATTAATCAATATTATTTAGAACTTGTTATTCTACTTCGAATTGAATGTGAGTCATAATATATTTTGAATATAATACGACAACACTTTTTTACCTGATATTTTGAGACAACTCAAAACTCCCTCTCATCGCTCTTCGGTCCAAATTATTCACTTAAATCCAACCACTCCAATTTTATTTGTTTCAATTCGATTACTTAATCTTTTGGCATATCCAATGATTTTATTTTCTGCACATCTGCAACTCTGGGTTGAGTCAACAACCGACCTCCATTTCATTCGCCGAGAGTGTATCGCACAGGTGGAAGATCTAAAAGACTGGCAGGGGAAAATTGATGGGGAGGAGTGGGGTCTTCTAGGCAATCTGAAAATTGCAGACTTTGAGGCAGACACACACGCCCCATTAGGCCCGACATTATCGTTTCCATTGCCAGACATTTCGCCAAGCATTTGGGCTTTGGAGAATGGGGGAAATGAAAATGAAAATTGACATTGAAATGGGAATGGGAATGGGAATGAAAATGGAAATGGGAATGGAGTTGGCCATGTGGTGGTAGCTGGGTAACCCATCTGGCTTCGCCCCGTAATGGACCACTCGATATGCAAAACAATTAATGAGGAAGCCAGTTGGGTGAGGTTATGGATGATAAGACAACTGAATGGCAATGCCACTGGATGCTGCACATGATTGGCAGACCACTTGTGGCGCAAAACGATTAAAAAACATTGCAATTGTTGCGATCGGTAGCTCGGTTGTTCTCTTGTTCTTCGCCTTGGCCACCCTGAAGGTCCTGAAGGATCTGCCGACAAAAGGAACTAACTGTTCATCGCACACGTTGAAGATGAAGAGGAAAGGACCGACGGACAGAGGCGTTTGTATGCCAGCAACTGACAGCCAAAGAATGGGCCAAAATCCTGGTCGATAAGGAGGCTGGGTCCTCCTCACCCTCTGTGAAAGTAAATGCTTGTCAGCTGCGGCAGGAAACACACAACACACACACACCCGACCGTAAAGAAGAAGATGAGAAATACAAGTTAATAATGTCTTCATTATTGTTGAAGCGTAACTAACGTGGTTTACACATATTAGCCGGGCCAGCAGCAATAGCTGGGAAAGGTGAAAGACAGCGTTGAAAATTGCCATCTAGGTGGGCCCAAGTCCGATCAATGAGACCTCAACCGATCCACAATTGTGCCTGAATCCCCTTCCCTTTCTCTCTGTCCCTCAATCTCTGTATTTCTCTGACTATATTCTCCATATTGTACCTACATACATATATCGGCTGTGATAAGGCGTAAGGCCCCTGCCGGTTGACATGACACAATTTTTATTCAAATGGCCAGCAACATGAGGCTGCATTATCGCCGGTGGGAATGTCGCACAAGACGCGAGCGAAGATGCTGTGAGGCTGTGAACAGTGGGACAAGGTTTGGAGATACACTTTAAAATAATCACATATTTACAGCACAGATTGGGTATAAAACTCACTAAGCTAAATAATAAGTACATAGCTCTGAATGGCAATAGAGGAACAGCAAATTGTGTTGGGAATTGCAACAAAATATCAGTACCCAAAATTAATTTAATAATATTTTTAATATCTCTTATGGTATATTCCTTTAAATTCATGTTAACATATTATATTCTTAACCATAATGAGGCATTTGAATATGTATTTAGTAAAATGTTTATCCAAAACATATATATACAAAACTATTTATATATTCTGGTTAAATAAATAAATAAGATACCTTGCATTATTCCCTTTAATTTTATAATTTAATTTCAGTTTAAAACTATTTTCCAACTATTTCGGAATCACTGTGGCAATGATGGGATCCGGATCCCCTGGCGAGCATAACTTTATCACTTCATTTGCTGCCACCGGTGCTGCAGTTTGACCATCACTTTGGTTCACTGCTTCCACTTCTTTGATTTCGCCTCCCGTCCGTCCTCGCTCCTCGGTTCCTGTCCCTGTCCCTGGATTCGGTTCTCCGACTTCATCGACCGCATGCCGCGTGTGGCGGTAGCCAAGATTGAGCCAAGACCAAGAGAGAGACCCTGGACCGCTCGTCATCATCAACATATGCAACTCTATGTCGGACCAACCGCACAGCAGCCCAACAAAACAGGCGACGACGACGACGACCACCCAGTTTAGCCCAACCTGAGATCTCGTAGAGAGTGGACACTGAAATGGGTATGGGAATCGGAACCGGGAGTGGAACTGAGAGGGACTGCCCGTTGCGTTTGGCATTCTTTGAGCTGTCGTCGCCCCTGACTAGGAACGGAGATAAATGGTAACAGACTCTGGGATATCTATCCATTCCATATAGAGTCGCAAATTGGCAGCTGGTCGTCAAGTGCTTCCGTTTGCCTTTCCCTGACCATTACCATTCCGTTCCTGGGCCCAGAGCCTCTGTCTTTCTCATTGGTCAGTTCCGGCGCCGCATATGCCACAAAGATAAAAATATAAATAAGGGATAAAAATGGGAAATTAAAGGTGACCCCCTGTCCCACACCCAAGCCTCTGATATTACCAACTAAATGCCCTTAACTGATAGATGTTTCGGGATATGAAAATATACAGTGTTACTTCCACAACTTAAACTTGTCATGAAGGAATTGAATATATAGTAAAATAATAGATATTCAATGTAAAAATTTGTTATAAAAGGAAAATGAAAGGAAGAAGAAGTAATTTATAATATGATACTAATTCTACAATATATATTATTTGTCAAACATTATTATTACATTATTCACTTAACATCTAAACATGTATCTCATAGATCTCTATATAAGACTTCTCTCTTGATTCTATATTTAATTAATAAGACTAAATTACCACCATCCTATTCTCCTTAGTCAAGTCCCACTGTCTTCATATATCTTTGAGCAATGCGGAACAGTTGGGCAGCTGGTTATAGTCCCAGATATCTGGGATGTGGGACATAGTAATGCGGCATAAGTCGGGCATATTTAGTGGGTTTTATATGTTAGTCTCAGGGGATGCAGAGGCAGATCCCGAAAGGGGAGTGAGGAGAGCATAAAACGAGAGCAAACGACTAAAAACGACTAAAAGGCTCTGGCTGTCGTCGAGGCCAGATAAGATTAAAAACAATTTTATTGCAGCTTTTTAGTTGGACTCGCTTGGCTTGGCTTCTCTGGCTGGACTGGGATCCCAAAACCCAAAGTTGAGGCACGAACCGAACCGAACCGAAACTGAAACCGAAACCCAAAGAGCCTGTAATTTAATTAATTTAATTTTTATTCAAAAAAATGCCTTTTGATAAGCGCAGACAAAGTTGAGGCCCCACAGCGGACAGGCTCCCACATTCCTTAACGAAACAAAAAGGCGAGGGAAAAGGAGGCCGAATGATTGTGGCTTAAATCGATTAATGCCCTAATCTGAGCCAAGAATCTCCTCCGGTGCTGCGCTTGGGATATTCAAAGATCTTCTTCTGGGTCTTCTGACTCTTCATTCAGGCCATTCACTCACTCACTCGGCACTCACTCGAGCCGCGATCGCTTCCTCTCGCTCGCTCATTGATTCATTAAAGATTTTTATTAAAAGGTTTTAATACTCCCATTAACTCCACACGATCTCACACACACGATCGCGCCCCAGCATCGTATTTTGCCATTGGTCAAGTTTTAATGCTGCTTCTCTCTGGATCCCCGGAGCTGGCGCTTCTTTTTGCGCTGTCATCCATCGTGTCATGTTTTGTGCTTTTTCATGCCGCTTCTTTTTCATTTTCTCCTCGAGCCCATCGGTGTTTTTTCTTTCTTTTTTTGCCTTTTTGTTTTATTTTGTGGAAAGTGTGAGAAAGGAAATATCTCCATTGTCAGTCGAGCGATCAGCGATCAGCGATCAGCGATCGACAATCCACAACAAAGTGCAGCCCTATGCAGCATTAATTGTGCCACAAAAGATCAACAAGTCAGGGCGTTGATGATTGGCTTCATCTTCATTAAGATCGGATCGGATCGGAACGGAACGGGTCGGTGTGGATTGGATCGGTTGGGTTTTTTGGATCGCACGGGTTCTTCGGATGGAGATTGCTGGCAGGGCCATGGATTCACCTCGCCGCAGGAATGTGTTCAAAACGCAAACGCACACACTAATTTCCCTTTTTTCTTCTGGACCGCTACGAAATATGGATTTGTTCCTTAATGTTTCACAATTTGTTATTGGCTCGGGCCTAAGAGGTTCTAATTGAGATGGAGTCGTTTCGACCGGGTCTAGGCATTAATTGAATTGACAACCCCAGGTCAAAAAAAAAAAAACTGGCACCGAAAACAGCAGCTGGCGCTATGCCAGTAACAAAACACTTGGGGAAAAAGTGTGGAAGATTTATATAAATTCATATAGAAAGATATATATAACTACTTATTTACTATGATAAAAATATTTTCCCAGATTTAGTATCAACTTCCTGCATTTAATTACATTTTAAATATTTTAGAAACATATCCTAAACATCCTTATTAAATGCACTTCATCAAACACAAAGCTCGTATCCTTAATTTATTTAAATTCTCTTGTACTGGTCTCTATTAGTTTTTAACATCAAGTGTACAGATTTTTTATATATCTAGAAATTAGAACTTAAAATTTCTAGTATCTCCTTTTATGTTTTTTAGAAGTTTTCACGTAGTTTTTGTCTATTATACTTAAAGATACTTTACATAATAAAAAGATAGTTGCAAGATCAAGAATTGTTTAAATGTAACTACAAAAGTTACTCCCTAAAAAGTTAGCTTCTTGCTTATTAATCCAACTAATTTAATAATAAATTATATTTTTCTCCGTGTTCCAACTGCGATCCGATCAAGGAGTGCTCGCTTCTGACTTCGACTCCAACTTCATTCCCAACACCGGTTGGACCATTAAGCGACCAAAGCGGGCCAAACCTGAACACGGAAAAAGGTTAAAGGTTCAACATTTCATTGTTGCTGTTTGCCTTTGAATTAATTTTATTGTTATTGTCTTTTTTTTATTTTGTTGCTCGCTCTGGGGCTGTGAACTCAATTAAATGAAACGCCAGGCGATCTCCGATCGGAGATGTCATCAGTTTTACAGTATGGAAGCAGCGACAGCAGCTGGTGGCGCCTCCAAAACCGGAGCCTTCTTATTTTTTTTTATTTTCTTTTTTGGTGTGACATGTGGCGACAAATTGAGGTTACGTATGGTGCACAAATATATGGCGGAGGGATCAGATGGGGGCTATCCCACGATCTCCAGCTGGGGTGTTGATGTGTGGCCAAATGAGAGCGATTTAGAGGACAGAGCTAAGGGGAATTAATCAGGTAATAAGTTAGAATGGGTTAAGGAAGGTCAATAAGAGTGGTTGGGGTTAAACAATTAATAAATTTTTAAATGGACAGATAAAAATATAATTCAGAATTTTAGATCATAAATATCATAAGTATATAAGACACTTTTTCGAACAGAACACTTTTGCATGACTTATAATATGTTTCTACATTAATACTTACAATATGTTAAGCTTTCCTTCAATTTCAACCCCTTAAAAAATGCTTTCTCACCAGTTAATACAAATAAACCCCGACATTCCTCACCTTCCATCAATGAATCCCGAATCTATTTGATCAGAGATGCATTTCCTCCATCTCTGCTGCCGGCTGACCATCATTATTGCCGTGGTAATTATCATGATCACGGATGATGGGCTACGGCTAAGTGCTATGCGCTCCACTAGAACAGCTCAATCTCAATCTGCACCCAAGCCTGCCCAGAGATTGCCCCTGGGTCAACATTGCAGGAGCAGAAAGTGGAAGATGCGGCAAACCAAACCCAAGCAAACCCCGATCCCAATCCCGATCCCAGTCCCAGTCCCAGTCCCGGTCTTGGCCTGGCCAACCGAACCAATCAAGCGATAAAACATCCAAAACTATGCAAACAGAGAGAGACAAACAGCAGGCCTGCAGATCGTGTGGATGTCTATATGGATTCGGATTCGGATGACTGGCCCGGGGGCGATCAGTGAACGGGTAGAGATCTTGGCGATCGGTAAATTTGAAAGAAAATTAAATCCGTAATGAGGAAATCAAATATCGTAAAGTGCGCAGTCTTGGTGGCAAGTGGATTTCATGCCGACCAGGAGGACGGTATACTCCGGAGGTGGGACCTGGCGGAGAGCCAGGCACTGGCAGAGGCACTTGCTATGCCCATCTTCCCATGAATGTGAGCAAACAGAGATCGACAGCGGCCGAGGGCAGGGAAAGAGATTTTTAGCGTTTTGCCGCCTAGACCTGAACACAAAACACTGGGGAAAATAATATTTAACAGGAAAGAATGCCTAAGTTTATATACCTTGTAGTTTGCAATTGAATTATAGGGTTGAATCGGAAATAGTTCGTAAATCAGCTTAAAATATTCGTATTATTTGAATTTAACAATATTTTTATATGCCATTTTTTTCGACAAATCAAATTTTAAAACACTCATAACTAAGCTAAACATGAATTAATTTTAAATCGGAAAGCATTCCCATGTGAGTTTTTCTTAGACTAGTAAATCTGCATATTCAATTTCTAATTTTAGAAAATTGAGATTTTTGGCATTTTTAAAATTTTAACGATGTAACCCCTTATCGTTTTTTGAAAAAATGAGACAAATTTTGAACATTTTTTTTCAACTGGAGAAGGCTAGATCGATTCGATTTTTAATGCTGAGCAGAATATTTTTTTTCAGCTTCTGACTGAAATTATAATACCCTGGAAGAGCACCTTATATACTACTAAAACTTAAATCTATATTTTTTCGCTGAGTGATTCTTAGCCCACTCCTCCTCCTCCTCAGCCACCTTGCTTCCCTCTTTCCTCCTTCTCCGCCGCCACCTCCCACTCCTCTTCCGATTTGTTTGCCCAAAACATTTCTCAATTCGCTGATGCATTTTATGAACGCGTGCAAGGCGCTGTACAAACAAAGGCTAAATGCATTCTTAACCTTTTTTTCGCCGCCCTGTCCCTTTTTCCCTACCTGTATTGGCCATATAGCACGGATATATATACATATGTATATAGTCTGGTATATGGGGTTAAGTCGTGGCGCGTGAGTTCTTCAAATTGACATAACAAACAGAATTTGGAGGGAATTTGAGAATTTGTTAAAACAACAGAAATCAGAATGCACTTTTCTTTTGGGCCACGAAGAAGGGAAAATTGAAAATGGCTTAATTAGTCGCCGGCATTCCCGTCGAAGTCGGTTTTGAGGCCCTTGAAGCATTCAACTTTTCCCGTTCTCGGACTGACAAAATATTTGCCAAACTCTTTTGACAGCTGTCAAAGTGGTGAGCCGGAAAATGGAAACGTAGCATTTAATTCTCAATTTTGGGGATCTGTTTTCCACCGACTATGCAAATTTGCCGAGGCACTTTGTGTGTGGTTGGAATTCGGGATCTTTCCCCTGTCAAACTCCATTTCCCAGTTCTCTATCTATATATCTTTTATGCCTAAGAGCGTACTTGAAATAAAAAGAAACCGTTGTTAGTTTTTCTTCTTGTTTTTTTGCAAATGAAATTTTCGCGTTAATCTTGCACATGTGAGGAGCGAGAGCAGCTGAGCAGGAAGAGATTTTCCAATGATTAACTCGGCTGAAAGGAGATTTCTTTTGGCTGCACACGATCGACGCATAGATACTAAGATACATAGATACATAGATACGCAGATACTTAGAGGCAGGGTATAAATGGGAGGAAAAAAGGCTCTCATCGTGTTTTACCTTTTCGCTTATCATCAAGCAAACATCGCCGATCGGTGCCCATTCATAAATGCTCACAAAGTTGACAATCTTACTCAACTCCTGCCGATCCATAAAGATAACTGAGATATATGCGATTTAATGAGTCCGGGTCCCCTCCTCCTAGCTGCCTCGCTGCATTTTCCTTTCTCACCGGACAAAAGTATCGATTGCACTTGGCCAAACGCGGCTAAATGAAAAACTGGTACATTTGCTGATGATCTGGGGCGGCGTTTCCTTTTTTTTTTCTCACACACACAAGCCGCTCGAGCTAGAGATGGGTACGTGAGCAGGGTATTAGAATTAAGAAAGATTTATATCAGATCATATCTGGAAAATCAAGAAAATTATATGAACTTTCATGCACTCAGTTTGAGCCTGGAAATAATGCATATGCATATTTATCTTCATACAGCATTAAGCCTAACAAGAAATTGTGTTTTCTAATTCCTAAAAAATCTACAAATATATGAAATCTATAAATCCAAGCTGCGTATAACAATATTTTCAATGAAATTGTTAAGTTTATATTTTAATAATAATCTATCTAAAATATACTTCCTATAAGTCATTCCAACTAAATATCTCCGTAAAAAACTATTGCGTGACTCAAACACATTCACGTACCCATCGCTGATACAGGTACAATTTGTCGGCTCAAGAGGAAGCAGGGCGATGTGGCAAAGAAGCGGCAGCAACTTTGGCGGTCCTTTTCCAGGAAGTTGCGCCTGGCGTGCGCGCTCATCGCAGCTGCCATCCAGCATTCAAGCAATCCCATTCCCATTCCCAATCCCAATCCCAGGCATCCAGCATCCAGCTGAACTCTCATTCACGCGAGCCTCTGCCTACCTGTCTCCCTTGTTCGTATCTTAAGTTTTATGCAAATTAAGCAACCAGCAGCGGCATCAGCAGCTTCATGAGTTTTTTAGCCTACTTTATGGGCATTGCTCAGTGTCAGCGTATTTTTTGATACAGAGATGTCTTCCAGGGTAACAATAAGTAGTACTTTTTTAACTCAAATATTTAAAGATAATTAAATAACATAAATATTATAAATATAGTAAAATGAAGACAATAAACCCTTTAAGAAAATTTTACAATTAGAAAACTTTTAATTTCATAAATAGCTTACGATTGGAATAGATTTATATACTTTATGTTGTTTAACAACATTCACTAAAATCTTAACAGTTTCCAAAGGTTGGGTGCGCCAGTTATATAACCATTTCTTATTTATATATTATTTTTTATTAAATGTAAAGGTTCTATTAATACTGTCTAAAAAGTAATCTAATTTCGACAAGCCAAAGTCTATATATCCTTTCAGTTGGCAATTGAATTATTGCATCAAATAGAAAATCTATTATATTTATATGCCAAATTGTACAATAAACTAAAGACTAAAAGGCTCGTATCTAAGCTAAAAATCCATTTATTTTAATTCGAAAACCTTTCCTGTTTTAGTTTTTATTAGGCTGCATCTGCAATCTGCATACTCAATTTTTAATGTTAGATCATTGAAATTTTTTGCCAATTTTTGAACAATGAATTTCAACGATGTAACCCCTTATCGTTTTTTTTTTAATTAAAAAAATTTCAAAAAATTTATTTTTCGACCGGAGATGTCTAAATAAATAAATAAATATGATTTATAGGGTCAGAAATGACTGCGTTGCAAGCTTCTGAACTGCAAGGGTATACAAATAATAATAATAATATATTATTATTAAAATGCCTTAAAAAATAGCTACTTTTGCTTCACTATGTTGCAGCTGGGAAGCTGGTGTTGCTGCTCACCGTAGCTGCTGATGTGGCACTTGTTGTCGAGCTGTCCAACTGTCGCGGCATGTAGGTACTCGGCACTTAAGCACTGCCAGTTTCCTGAGCTCCCCTCCGTATCTGTATCTGCAAGATTGTCGTGTACCTTTTTGTTGTCTATTAGCGAAAGCGTTTTCGCTCGGATACGAAACTCACTCACATTCGCATTCGCCTTCGAAGTCGTACTTCCATTGCAGTTCGCATGCGCTTGAGCGGATTTAGCTTAATTTAAATCCAAATCTCTGTGTACGCACCGATCTCTAGGTCGGCAGTTCATTGTTTTGCATCTCATCGCCCCATTGTGTGCATCAAGTGTAGGTATAGTTGGGCTCGATAATATCCCTGTCCTAAGCAGGGCCTCGGGGCAGGGCGTTCAAAGAGGCAGTGTGGCAGGGGCAGGGGCGTTAGGGTAATGCCTGGAAATTGGACTACATTTCGTAAGCATTAAGCTCCTCGGGTGATTTCTTAAAGAGAGCCCTCTCGACTCACTATTATTTGTTTCACAAACAGCCATTGACATTCGCAAATCTCCATGAATTTCAAGAGGAAATGCAAGGAACGTTGCAGGATCTTGACATTTTCTCAATCGCCTAAGCAAACATTTTATGAATTGGCATTGTGACAAGAAAAATGGAAAAAGGGAAATGGATCTAAATGGTGATCTTATGGTGGGATAGGTAAATAAAAAAACGACTGGGAAATGATAGAAGGGGGATGTATTATTGAGAAAGGAAATAGTTTCTTTGTATAAAACTTAAATAATTGATTTACAAGATCAATCAATAAAGGTTTCTTGTAGTAATTCCCTCTGAAAATATTAAAAGGATATCATAATCAAAGCATTTCATTTTAAAATATCTTGTTTAAATAAATGTTTAATTAATTCTCACTAAAAATACAAGATATTTTTACACCATATATCCAGTTCCATTCAACTGGCAACTTCCTCGCATTTTACTGAGAACAACAAACGCAGCCAAGAATCAATAATGGTTATTAATAAAGACATGTGTACTCAGTCATAAAAGAAGGTGACTTTAAAATGCAAGCCAAACTATAGAGCGGCCAGATAGCGCATATGCCTGGTAGATATTGTATCTGCCAGATAACTTTGACTTGACATACGCAAAGGTAAATTGTGGCAGATATACCAAAGTTGTAAA
>NW_018366633.1:0-28689 GCF_002093755.2 Drosophila serrata
GACTTTTTTTTTTTCCATTTCGCGCTTTCCAACAGAGCCTGAGATTAAATGGTGGAATGGATGAAGCTGGAGCACTTTTGCTAGCGTAACTTATGAGTGAAAAAAATCGATATGTGGGGGAAAAGTTTTGTAAGAGGTTTAGGTTGAAGAATATGTCAATCGTTTGAGATACATTTTTGTATCATATGAATTCAGTTTATAAAAGACTAAAAGTCGCAAAACATAAATTTGAATACTTAGAAATTCAAATAAAAACTGTTATACTATAACAAACTGTTATACAAATTGTTATATTGGCCTAAAATAAATATTTTGTACATAAAATTAATTTTATTTTAGTACAAAAATCTTTATAATATTTTAAAAACAACTGTTATACAAAAATCTTGATCATTTTGCTTAAATGTATTCTTCTCCAAGTCCCAAGTACCACTTAAGAGCCTCTTGAGCACACCCAAAAGGCTTCAATTAAGCCTCTCAAAAGTTATATAAAGAAAGCCTCTTATACCAAAAGCATAACCAGAAAATCAATGAACCCTGTTCGTTTTTTCTTGGACACAAAATAAATATTAAAGCAATGCCACAGAAACCTATGAAATTTAATATTCTTTAAGTTGAGAACACGCAGAGATTATCTCTATATATATACTATATTCTAATTGAGAAATTGAAATCTATGTCTGTTGGCATCGTGCAAACATTTGCGTCACTCAACGTCGACACCGCACATTTTTTGCATGCAAAGAAGCCACATCATGGAGGTGAGACCCAGAGTGATTGCGATTGTTCATTCAGCAGGCCAAAGGCGTAATCATCGAACGGACACGGACATGGACACCGGATTGACGGGCACTGTTTAGACTTTTCGATTAGTTGTACACACAGGCGAGGTATTTTTGCCATCGCCAGCAAAATTACAAAATCTGTTAAGAGTCTCCAGGGTCGCTGGGAAAATGGCAAAAGTACCTCCTTTGGAAACGTAAACTGGCATTAAAATTCAATTAGGGCAACGTCTCCGGCATAAAGCTTAACAAAAGGCAAAAGGTTAACGTGTTTTTTTTGTTTTAGAACGCTTTAATTGTCTGTCCTTTCCGCACCTGTGACCGACATTTTAGGGATTGTCCCAAAGCACGCAAACAGCACTCTCTCTGCTTTTAATTACGCAAAAATCTTTAAGCACAAATTCATTTATTCAGCAGATAAGAAGCGGGTTGTCTGACCTAACCGCACCCTGGTTATCAGCCAGGCTCTAACATTAAAAGCAGAACTTTGGCCTGAAACGTAGGGAAAGCTATTGAGATAATGCCACCAAATCGGCTTAGGCATCCATAATGGTTGCCTTTTGAAAACTACTCTATGTAATGCACCAGATAACCTCTGGGGGTCATCCCAATCTAAGTATTAATGCCAAAGAGAAACGGAAACTGATAATTGGCTCAATTAAATAGAGAGTTTTTGGGGTGCTCGAATGAGCTCACAATTAGGGCGATTAATTAAGAGAGGGATTGCGAGAAAATTGTGGTTTAATGTTAGTTGAAAGACGCATTTTCCACAGGCCCATTATCTCCACTTGGTTACTGCTAAAATTTAAGTGGTTAAGCAAGCTATAAATGGCTTGGCAACTAGCTAATTCTAATGTAAACTTTAAGCTTGTTTATGTGGAAAATCTCATCAAGAAATGTTAATGCCTAGCCCCTCGCGCAATGTTATACACTCATTAAAAAATGTGATTTAAAACGTACTTTGAACTTTACTATTTAAAAAAAAAACATTGTTAGCTATACTTCTGGTATACTTTGTAAGTTTCTTTGATTATTAAAACTTTTTCCTATATAACTTTACCTTCTTCACACAGAACCTTTTCTATCCTAAAAATAATTACATAAACTTTGCTTAAACAAAACCAACTTGAATTTAAGTGCTCTTAAAAGCTAACAAAGCAAAACTTGTGCCAAGACAAGTTTTCATATATCGAAATTATAAATCCTCCTCCGTCATCCGAACAACATTTCAACGAATCAAGTGCAATGTCGTTGCTATATAGCAAACAAAAAAAAACACCAAAATGGGAAAAACAAAATAATCAACAACCATAAAAACCAGAACACCGGGAACTGGGAACAACATCATCATCAGAAACCACATTGACTTCAGGCCAGCGGTCGTAACCAGTTTCTAAAAATCTAATTTGCATGCGATGCGAAAATAAGCAACCAAAAAACGTAAACATTTATGGGCCCATACGCAAGTCAGGTTTTTGGTCAGCGAATATATATACTTATATATATATATATAAGACCTACCCCCAAAAATTAATTGGAATATTCCCTCCCACAAAGCTGCCTGCTTGCCACCCACAAAACCTTGACCTTCGGCGAGAAACTGTCCAACAAAGTTGTTTGCTTTTGGAAATTATTACGCTTTTCTCTTTTTTGGGAGGCAAAAGTTAATGATAAGTATTAATAATGAATACCGCAGGAAAGTGGGCCAAATCTTGTATAAATAAATGTGAATGAAAGTTGAAAACTTGCTTAATAAATTATTTAAAAAATGTTTGATTAGATTAGAAAGTGCCTTCCCATTCTTATTTTTCATTGATAAGCAAATTATAAATTACGAAATAATGTCATATGTAGATATACCCCATAATCATATCTATTCAAAATGTATTATCTTTTTGCTGTCATATCTGGGAATCCAAGGGATTACGTATAGAGTAGCAACTACTTTTGATAAGTTTTACGTAAACAAATTAATTGGTTGGAGTAGTCATAGTCGCCTGATGGCGAGACATGGACTATCTTGACACCCACACACGCGTCCCTGGTACAATAGTACTGATAAGAAATGAGAGAGAATAACAAGTCCAAGTAGAAGTCAAAACCATCATAAACTTGGACTGGAAATGAGGCGATACTAGCAACTAGATTGCATGGGAAGTGTCATTACAGATAGGCAGAGGAAATCAACCGACTCCATTCTATATATTCTATATAGTGTCTTGGTTGTTCAGATTGCTTATCACAAAGGGAAGTGATTGTGTAAAGTATTTCGACACCAAAATAATTAAGAAATCGAGTGTTTCGCTGGGAGATACAATTGAAAAAAAAAGAGTAGTTCTATTACATTTTCAATACAGCTTTAGCTTAACAAATTGGTTTCTGTTTAATTTCAATAATTTACTCATTAAATTAAATGTTTCTTTAAGTATTGCTTTCATTAATAGGCCATATTCATCATTACATTTTTAAACAGAAGAATCCAATTAGTCAGCAATTTTTCACATTATTACTGTTTCGGATTGCTCAACTTTTCCCTTCTCCCTTAACTCTGAAACTTGATTGCCTTATGAGTGTTGAAATATATATACAAAGTTCAATGAACCCCCAAGTTCTCAAACTTAACCCTTCACTTTAACCCTCTTTAGCCTCATATCGTGTTGTGTTGTAATATAAAAAGTTTTGCTTAATTATTTATGTACAAGTTTTGCAACAATTTCAAGTAATTACGTTCCTAAGCTCTAATATAAGTTTATGAATATTTAACAAATTTTTGAATAGTAAAAATTTTAATTACAATTTTGTTAAGTGTGATCGCCTCCCCTAGTCACTGACAAATTGTGTAAATATTTGAGCAAATGTTGGCATGAAAATTACAAATATAGAAATGACTATGACTGGCCACTGTCTGAGTCGAACTAGCAGCTTGTATACTTTATATATATATACACATATATGTACGATCTATTGTTATATGCGGGATATGAAAGTGTAAATTATAATTCATTTTCTAAACCAAAGCCGTAGACTTGTATAGTCACGCCCCACTGACCTGACCAACTAACGATTGAGTCATAATTTTTGCCAAGAAAACCTTTTTAGGGAAACCTGATTCCGCTTTGTTGACTCTGGTCAAATAAATAAACTTCAGTTCGGTGAAAATATATATTTATATACTACGCTTCACGAATTTCTGATATATTTATAAGAAACTACATCTAACGCCAACTTTGAGTTACTTTTGATGGGTTAATTAAAGGATAGTTGTATATCTATAGGTTTTTGAAATATTACTAAGCTTATCACAATTAATACATTTATTTGGGAACTTTAAAATGAGATCCTATTTTTATTAACATGATTATTTTTTATGTTTCATATAGCTTTGCTTGGAAACAGTTTAAAAATAACTTAAAGTTTTCAAAAACCATTTCTAAGTAAAATTTTATTCAGATTGCAGTCACTGAGTACTCAAAAGTTAAGATAATCACTGAATGTTTTCCCAGAAATAAATATTTACAACCCTTCAGCGACACTCAAATGCTCTTGAAAATAATTTCCAAAAATGTAATCATAAAAGTGAACTATAAACCCAAAAATAAAATAAACTTTTCAGCTATTAAAATATTTTAAAAACTGATATTTCAAGCAATGAGATCATTTTGGGCTCTCAAAGTTATCCAATATAAAATATAAATATATAAATTTCGGTTATTATTGATATTCTATGGGAGTAACAAGTGAAAACGAATCATGATTTAATCATTGTTAAATATGCATATATGTATATATATTCACGATCAGCAACAAAGGCAGGCACACTGACAATTATTTATAATGAAGACTGAGGGATGTGTCATTCTGTTCACTATCTTGTTCTCTTTGTTCGGAAAGTTTTTCCCTCGAGAGTAACATCGTGTACGAGTGTGTAACTTGTGTATATATACGAGTTTATATTTCTAGAACGTTTAATAATTAATTGCAATTGCTGTACGAGGCTTGTCTAGCCACAAAAAACACACAAAAATAGTGTAAGTGTTTTTGTGCAAATTGCAGTTGCAATTAACTGCAGGAAGGAATTTGCCAGTGGTGTAAGAGGGGGACTCTATCTAATACAGCTGCAATTACTCGAAATAATAACAATTATCTTGGTTCAAGAAAATTACTAATTACCGAATGCACTTCCTAATGGCATAAATAAATTAATTACAACTTCCTTTCATTGTTCTAGCCCTTAAATCGGGGTTTTCCGTGCACTAAAAGAGTACCCCCGTTTTTTTTTTACTGCTCAAAAACCCATTGAAACTCATCGCGTGTCGATTTAAACGCCTCCCACAATGAATTCTCCATGAAGTCGTAAACGTCTATATATACAACAAAATAAAATATATATAGGGTATATCGGGATTATTGGGACGCATTGCACACACAGCTGATTCACTTTACTAGCCGGCAACAGTTTCAAACTAAATAATTAATTTATTGATTAGCCAGACAAATTGACGGCGTTACTAGAGACGAGACGAGGGCCACCAGTTGCTCCTTGTATATATTTTTTTATGCGTTCACATTTCACTCGATTTGTTAATATTTTATTTATAGGAAACGTAAGCGTTGCCATTCAAACAACTCATAACAGAAGGGGTAAACATAAAAAACGTAAACGTAAAAAATACAGAAACCAGCTGGGCAAAAAGTTGACCCTGGTCTGAGTTAGCCTCAAAATAAAGCGGAATCAGGTGGGTCAAATTCCATAAATTCATATGCTTGAAATATATTTTTAATATCAAAGTGTGTTCCCAATAAACAATAACAAACGTTTCAATCATTTTCAAAGGCAATACATTCAATTTAATATTTGTTTATTTGAGCGCTAAAAGCAGTTTCATCTGGTTTCAATGGCATTGTGACATTTTGAAAGATATTTTGCACATTCACTCAAATTGAATTAAAAATTTATTTCATTAAACTTGATTCATATCAGTCTCCCCCTCCCTCTAAATGATGAATCAACTTTTTATGACGGACAAAACATTTCCATAGTCATAAGGAATTACTGTTCAAAATTCATTTAATTTGGCACAAATTAATAACATTACATTATCAATTTTAACAACTGAAACTTTAAAAGTATCTAAAAACAAACCTTGAAATATTAAACAAAGAACCATGAAAAATCAGGCGTTGTTTATGAAATTAGCATCATGACTCTAGTAACTAACATCATTGGTTGCGGTTATAAAAAAAAAACATTTAGATTGTGTGTTATCAATCATATATTCCACTGAAAACATCAGTTCCCCGGGAATCATTTTCCCAATCAGCATGAGAGCTGATAAATCTTCTCATTAATTGTCATAAAACCATTGAATTAAAATTTATTTCATTAAACTTGATTCATATCAGTCTCCCCCTCCCTCTAAATGATGAATCAACTTTTTATGACGGACAAAACATTTCCATAGTCATAGGAATTACTGTTCAAAATTCATTTAATTTGGCACAAATTAATAACATTACATTATCAATTTTAACAACTGAAACTTTAAAAGTATCTAAAAAACAAACCTTGAAATATTAAACAAAGAACCATGAAAAATCAGGCGTTGTTTATGAAATTAGCATCATGACTCTAGTAACTAACATCATTGGTTGCGGTTAAAAAAAAAAAACATTTAGATTGTGTTATCATCATCATATATTCCACTGAAAACATCAGTTCGATATTTTCCATCAGCATGAAGCTGATAAATTTCTCATAATGTAAAACAAGGAAAATACCGATTATCGATGACATGTGCCCAAATATCATATCGCAGGCCATGCAGTAAAGATAAAACCCTCCCAGTCCAACAGTCCTTGAACGATTTCCAACGCGATATATCTACGAAATCGGCCAGAAATCATGACAAAGCTATACCCAGACAGGGGTGGTCTCAAGAGTGGCAGCCGTAAAATAAAGTCGCGACAGGCCACGAGAGATTCCGGGCGATAAGCCCAGTTTGTATAACCCCCCTTTTAGATAGCCGAGATACGAGGTGTTTGCAGAGAGGGTTTAGTCATCTCGCCAGGTAAGAATGTGCGAGTGAGAGTATTGCAGGTATTTCAGATGTAACGGTGGTATTTCTTAACAATATATATGTATTTTACGTTTTACTATTTAGGTACATTTAACAGTTTTGATTTTAAAAGAGTAGAATATATATTTGTAAACCTAATTAAAAGTCTTACAAGAAATAGAAAATCTGAAATGTATAATACTTTCATAGCTTTGTATAGACACATTTGGTTGATGAAAAAACAACTTTAAATTATATCATGAAAGCTCATCTTTCTAAGATCTTTAAAATCAAAGAGAACGAAATATCTACAATATGTTTATGTTCTTTAATGATTGATTTATTTGTTCAAGGAATTTGAAGCTAAACTGTATTATTTTTAGCTGAATTGCATATTGGAATGGCCAAGGCATCAAAGAAAAGTATACTAAATCTGCACTTTCCTAATTTAAACATTAAAGTATAAGAATAAATGGCTATTTAGACAAAAATAATAATACCCTGCAAGGCAAATAATCTAATATAATATTTAGAATCTATTTAATATACATATGTATGTATAATTTCATATTAAAATTTTTGACTACATTTTGTAAGAGCAATATTCCTTTTTTTTGAGGATTTTCAATAAAATAAAATCTAGTCAATCTCTGCCTTAACCTTCTAATGTTGTATATTTAATATATATTAATTAAAAGTAAGGATCTAGACTACCAGAAGAGTATCCTCAGTGAGTTGGCCACCACAGGGCTAGACACACATATAGCGAGAATCCATCCGCATCCTGCGTCTTCTTGATCTCTATATATTGCGTACATAGGGGATGACGCCCCCGATTACCATGGCAGAGGCGGCGGCCCAGCCGACCACATGGCCACGGTGAGGCCCATTTCATCGTTGATGATCCAATCCATGTTGATTTATTTATTTGAACCTTTTAACTATATAAATTGGTGTATGTAGTTTAGTTTCAAATTGTTATTAGTTGTGCTGACGGATATTTTGTTTTATTTATATTAATTAATTTGTATTTATTTGTTGACTAGTTGATGGTTGTTAAGAAGCCGGCGTTTTGGAAGTTGTCGTGTTTTGCATTATTTTATTTCGAACAGTGTACGCAGGAAGGTAAAGAAGAGGAAGTCAGCTGTGTGTTGTATTGTTATTCTTGTTGTGTCGCTCTTGGCTCGCGTTGATCTTTTTCTTTTGCACACGCACACACACTTGAGAGGCCGCACACCCACAATCGCACACACACAGAGACACACAGGTAGACGTGCGTTAGATATTTATTTTTCTCTCTCACTTTTTCTTTTATTTTCGTATGTTTTTGCGATTTTTTGTTGTTTTCTTTTTTGCTTTCCGCGTTTTGTATTGAATTTTCCCCGAAAAACGCGCGCGCCCCTCTTGTATTTTTTTTGTGTTGCCTTTCTATGAATTGTCAGCAATTTTCCTGCGCACACTTTTCTGGCAGCGGAAAACTCGGAACAAGAAAAACGGTGCTATCACAATTCGCTCCATTTCCACGCAAACACAACAACATCACTTGCATTTCATTTGTTCTCTGCATTTCTTCGCTGCCTTTTAATTGAGTTAAATTTGTTGTTGTCGGATCCGGAAATTTTACGAAATACTATAATTCGGTCGCTAATTGTTTTCGTTCGCCGCGCTGTCTGCGTCTGCTTTCCGCCCGTCTTCCGGCGCCGTTCCCTGATGAGCGTTTTCCTTTATCTCGCCTGTGTTTGCATATTTTCTGCGAGTTTTGAAGGGAAAACCGTCCGCGGATCAACCGCTCGCAAGAAAAATTTTGTTTGTTTGTTGTTGCAATTGCTTTTACTTGAGTGTAACCGTTTATTAGTCTGGCATTTATCCGTAAAGAATGTATTTTTCTTGCGACAGCTGGTCACACTTACGTGCGCGGGAATGTAAAGTAAATGTAAAATACTAAAACTGAAGTAAAGAAATAACGTTTTAAAATTAAAAAAGGAGTTTTTATAAAATATATATAGTTATGTTGAAAATAAATTAAACTGTTTAATTCTTGTTTTGTCTTCCTTTATTATACAAAAACTGTATAAGTCGCATTTACCACAGTAAAAACTGAAGAATTTTGAAATAAAATTTAATTTTTATAAAATATTATTTATATATTTAGTTGTGTGAAAATAAATTAAATTGAAATAAACTGTTTCAATTCTTGTTTCGTCTTCTTTATTATACAAAAACTGTACAAGTCGCATTTATCACAGTGAAAACTGAAGAATTTTGAAATGAAATAAATTTAACTAAGCAAAAATAGAGATGGTAACTGGGTGAGTTTGCTTAAAACTATAACTATACAATATTGATTAGTTCTTCTTTCTTCTTGTCGGGCTGAGCCAAGCCTTGGGATTCCTGGTATTGGCGGACGATCTGTTCCTGGATATCGGAAGGCAGGCGAGTACCGAGAATACTCCATGGTGAACTCTCCCTTGCCTTGGGTACTCGATCTAAAAAACATAAACAAACAGCATTTAATATAATTAAAATAAGAGCACTAGTTTATCCTCTTACCTCAGCTCTCCGGCATAGCCAAACATATCATTGAGAGGAACCTCAGCATAGACTGTGAACCAGCCTTCGGTTCCCTCCGTTCCGGTGATAATACCATGCCTCTTGCTCAGGTGACCCATCACAGCGCCTTGGAACTCCTCTGGAGCAGTGACTTCCACCAGCATAATGGGTTCCAAGATCTGCCAACTGCCATTTTGGAAGACTTCCTTGATGGCACCGTGAGCGGCCAACATGAAGGCCAATTCACTGGAGTCCACAATGTGGTGACCACCATCCTGGAGGCGGAACCGAATGCCAGATAGCTGTGACCCGACAGCATTCCCTTCTCAGCCATTTCGCGGTAACCTTAAGAACAAAATATAATTAGTTAAGTATAGTAAATTATTCAATTGTAAATTAGTTCTCACCCTTTTCAACACCAGGAACAAATTGTTTTGGCACATTTGTGCCACAGTTTCGTCGACGAATTCCAGGAGGTATTTTGATTAGGCGGCAGTGGTTCCATGACTCCAATAATCCTGGCATATTGACCCGATCCTCCAGACTGTTTCTTGTGCAGGTAATCGAATTCGCAGGGCCCAACTAGCGTCTCCCTAAATGCCACCTTAGGCTTACCCAGCGTCACTGGGCAACCGTATTCCCTCTCCATACGCTGGGCATAGATTTCTAAATGCAATTCACCCATTCCTGAGACGAGGGTTTCCTTTACATCGTTGTCGAAAAGAAGTGGAAGGTGGGATCCTCTTTGGTGAATCTAGCTATGGCCTTTGAGAAGTTATCTCTATCCTTGGAGTTGTTCGGTTTTATGGCCATTGAAACTACAGGTTCGGGTACGAAAATTGATTCCATAGCCAGGTTGTCCTTGGGATTGGTGGTGAAGGTGTCACCGGAGGCGCAATCTACTCCAAACAGGGCAAAAATATCGCCGGCGTACACTTCGTTGACATCCTCCATTTGGTTCGAGTGAAGACGGACTAGACGAGCGATTCGAACCTTCTTGTTGGTGCGCGCATTGAAGATGTTGTCACCCTTCCGGAGCACACCCTGGTAGCACCT
Source organism: Drosophila serrata (assembly GCF_002093755.2). Classification (NCBI taxonomy): domain Eukaryota; kingdom Metazoa; phylum Arthropoda; class Insecta; order Diptera; family Drosophilidae; genus Drosophila; species Drosophila serrata. Next base: position 10,445 of record NW_018366633.1, read on the forward strand.
GAGGTAGGTCAGTTGGCCAAAGCGTCCAGCTTCCAGTTTGAAGGCCAAGCCCACAAACGAGTCTTTGCCATCACGAGCTGGGTTCAAGACTATTTTCTCAGCTTCTTGTCCCTCCTTTTCGATGAAGCCCAGATTCTCAACTTCACCGGGATGGGGCAGGTAATCGAGTACAGCATCTAGCAGAGGCTGAACGCCCTTATTTTTAAGGGCAGTTCCCACCAACACTGGCGTGAAGGTCCTTTTGATGCAGGTTCGCCGCAAGGCAGCCTTCATGTCATCCTCCGTGAAGGGTTTCTCCTCCAGGAAGAACTCTCCAAAGGTGTCATCGGCATTGGAGAGATGTTCAATGAGTTCCTGCCTCCTTTCCTGGCTCTCCACTCGCATATCCTGCGGTATTTCATCCAGCCTCACATTCATTCCATGCTCGCCCTCGAAATATATTGCACGTTCCCGAACCAGATCCACAATTCCTTTGCAATTGCTCTCCACACCGATGGGCAGCTGGATAAATGCAGCATTGTGGTTCATTTTGGACCTCATTTGGGACAGGACTCTGTAGGGATTCGAGCCCAGGCGATCCAGTTTGTTGATGAAGGCCAGACACGGGACATTGTATCGCTTCATCTGCCGGTTGACGGTCAGAGTTTGGCTCTGAACTCCACCGACGGCACAAAGAACCAGCACAGCACCGTCCAGAACACGAAGAGCACGCTCCACTTCCACGGTGAAGTCCACATGTCCCGGTGTATCAATGATATTGATATTGGTGTCCTTCCACAGGGTGTAGGTGGCAGCCGACTGGATGGTGATGCCGCGCTGCCTCTCCAGCTCCATGCTGTCCATAGTGGCTCCTACATTGTCCTTTCCACGCACCTCGTGCATCTCAGCAATCCTTCCCGTGTAGAACAGTATCCGCTCCGTCAGTGTCGTCTTACCGCTGTCTATATGCGCCGATATTCCTATATTCCGGATCTTCTCGATCGGTTTATGCTCCGAGAACTTGGCATGCGAACTGTAGCCGGCCTGCAAGGTAATAATTATATCAATATTATTTGCTTTTCTAACAATTACATAACGCACAGTTGGTTTTTGTCTCGTTTTAATTTATCCAACTTACTTTGCCAAGAGTTTCCAATGCTCTTACTCGCAGGGCATTGTTCCCGGTCAGCAGTCGTGTAATTAGCGACATCCTGGCTAGTTTTTAATTAATAAATCGGGATTTAAATAAAAAACACGCGCACGAGGGACACAGCCACCAAACCAGTGTGACCAAGACGGAGACCGCCAAAATATACCAACGAGTTGCTTCAAAAATATACTGAAAATAAGTTTCGTTGAAATTTAATTTAAATTTATACACCTAAACATTTTATATTTACAGTTTTACATTCACCGTTTTGCATTTTCCTATGCTTTTAACTTTCGTTTGTGTGGCAGCTATATGGTATTCATCAGATTCGTACGATGTTGCGGGAACGCAGAAGTATTGGAAAAACATCGATGTTGCCCCGCTAAGCATCGATGTTGCCGATGTTTCAAAAACATCGATGTCATCGATGTTCGCATAGATGTTTCTCAACCTGTGCTCAGAAATGTGTTGTGTTACAAGAGTTGCAAGTCATTGTTTATTAGTGCTCAAAATAAGTAACTGATCATACATACACTGCGCGTCATCAGATTAGCGCCCCTTGAACATTCTCGGGTAATGTCCAATATTATCCAAACTATCAAGGCTAAAGCTATAAAACTTTTTTTGACGATACTTTTAATAATATTCTTCAAAATAAGATAAGGTACATAATGATAAGTATAACAATAATATTTTATTTATTTGAAAAGAAAATGTACACCAAAATATGAATTTAATTTTGCGTCATCAGATTAGCGCCTGTAAATTCAAATTTAGTTATTTCGCGTAATTTTTGGCGTACAGTTGTGAAATTTGTTGTGCTGATTAATTGAATAATTGTTTATAAACTAAGAATCAAAATGGGTAAAGGAACTGTCCTATCTTTAGAAGAAAAATCTAAGATCGAAGCCTTTAGTGAAAGTGGCTTATCTTTACATAAAATTGCTGAAAAAATGGGAAGGCATCGAAAAACTATAGCCAGTTTTCTTTAAAATAAACAAGGCTATGGTAAAAATATGAAAGGCGGTAACAACAGAGTTCTTTCCAAAGCGTCTGCTTTCGGTCTATAGTTAGACATGCGTCTAATTCACACGACTCTTCTACCAAAATTAAAAAAAAAAGCGGTGTGGAAGCTAGCAAGTCCACGGTATTACGAGTCATAAAAAAAGCAGAACACTTGAAAAGACTAAAACTAAAAAAAAAACACAACTAAATAAGTTACGAAAGGAAATGCGCCTAAATTTTGCTCGCTCGCATATGACATGGTCGAAGGAGTGGCGCTTTGTAGTCTTTTCCGATTAAAACATATTTAATTTAGAAGGCCCTGACGGCTATAATTATTATTTCCATGACATGCGTAAAGAAGAGCATATTTTAGATCGTTTACATAGCCGGGTAGGTGTTGTAATGGTATGGGGAGCCATATCCCATTATGGCACCTATGAGTTACAATTTCTCACCCCAAAAATGAACGCCGTGGCGTATAATAATCTTTTAAAAACGGCTTTCCCACACTTCCAAAATTGTTTTGGAAATCTTAAATGGCTTTTTCAACACGATAACGCTCCAATCCATACTGCCCGATCTTTAAAATCGTGGATACAGGGCCAAAACGTTGATGTCCTGGAGTGGCCGCCGTACTCTCCGGACTTAAATATATTAGCGAACGTGTGGGGATGGCTCTCGAGAAAAGTATACGAGTCTGGAAAGCAGTATAGTACAAAATTGGAGCTCATCGACGGGATTAAAGAAGCTTGGTCTTCAATATCATTACAATACATTGAGAAATTGTACGAGTCACTTCCCAGCAGGATCTGTGAGGTCCTGGAAAATGGGGGCGCGACCACCCACTATTAATTTGATTAGAAAATAAGTAAATAATAAAATAAAACATAAAACAATACCAGTTGTTAAGCATTAAGTGAAAATTCATTAAATTTAAGCAGGGGGCGCTAATCTGATGACGCAAAATTAAATTCATATTTTTGGTATACATTTACTTTTCAAATAAATAAAATATTATTGTTATACTTATCATTATGTACCTTATCTTATTTTGAAGAATATTATTAAAAGTATCGTCAAAAAAGTTTTATGGCTTTAGCCTTGATAGTTTGGATAATATTGGACATTACCCGAGAATGTTCAGGGGGCGCTAATCTGATGATGCGCAGTGTACTTACTGGTGATAGATACATACTAATCATAGTTACTAACTTGTCATAGATACTTATTGTTCAGAGTTAATAACTGATCATAATTACTTGCTGTTCATAGTTGATTACTGTTCATAGTTAGTCTCAGAAATGTGTTGTGTTACAAAAGTTGCAAGTCATTGTTTATTAGCGTTCAAAGTGAGTAACTGATCATACATACCTACTGGTCTTATATACTTACTAGTCATATATACTTACTAATCATAGGTACTTACTGGTCATAGATACTTATTGTTCAGAGTTAATTACTGATCATAATTACTTGCTGCTCATAGTTAATTACTGATCATAGCTACTTACTGGTCATAGATACTTATTGTTCAGAGTTACTCACTGCTCATAGTTACTTACTGGTCATAGTTAATTACTGGTCATAGTTAGTTACTGATCATAGATCTATAAATTGTCCGATTGTTCCTATGTCAGCTATATGCATGTATATATGTATATAGTCCACCGATTTAGCATGCTCCGATTTATAAACTTGTAAAAGTATATAGAAGATCAACTACATAGCTTAATTGAAATAGCTTGCTCTTGAATTTGTTCCAAAACAAATCTCGCACACTTGTGCATATGATTCTCAACTTGTTCTAACACCCCCGAAACGAAGTGACTGCTGCCGGTCAAGTCTCAGAAATGTGTTGTTACAAAAGTTGCAAGTCATTGTTTATTAGTGTTCAAAGTGAGTAACTGATCATACATACTTACTGGTCATAGATACATACTAATCATAGTTACTTACTGGTCAGAGATACTTACTGATCATAACTACTTACTGGTCATAGATATTTATTGTTCAGAGTTACTCACTGCTCATAGTTACCTGCTGCTCATAGTTGATTACTGGTCATAGTTAATTACTGATCATAGTTACCTACTGGGCATAGATATTTATTGTTCAGAGTTACTTACTGGTCATAGTTAATTACTGATCATAGTTACCTACTGGGCATAGATATTTATTGTTCAGAGTTACTCACTGCTCATAGTTACTTGCTGCTCATAGTTGATTACTGGTCATAGTTCATTACTGATCATAGTTACCTACTGGGCATAGATATTTATTGTTCAGAGTTACTCACTGCTCATAGTTACTTGCTGCTCATAGTTGATTACTGGTCATAGTTAATTACTGATCATAGATCTATAAATTGCCCGATTGTTCCTATGTCAGCTATATATATACATATATAGTCCTCCGATTTGGCATGCTCCGATTCATAAACTTGTAAAAGTATATAGAAGATCAAATACATAGCTTAATTCAAATAGCTTGCTCTTGAATTTGTTCCAAAACAAATCTCGCACACTTGTGCATATGATTCTCAACTTGTTCTAACACCCCCGAAACGAAGTGACTGCTGCCGGTCAAGTCTCAGAAATTTGTTGTTACAAAAGTTGCAAGTCATTGTTTATTAGTGTTCAAAGTGAGTAACTGATCATACATACTTACTGGTCATAGATACATACTAATCATAGTTACTTACTGGTCAGAGATACTTACTGATCATAACTACTTACTGGTCATAGATATTTATTGTTCAGAGTTACTCACTGCTCATAGTTACTTGCTCCTCATAGTTGATTACTGGTCATAGTAAATTACTGATCATAGTTACCTACTGAAATAGCTTGCTCTTGAATTTGTTCCAAAACAAATCTCTCACACTTGTGCATATGATTCTCAACTTGTTCTAACACCCCCGGAACGAAGTGACTGCTGCCGGTCAAGTCTCACAAATGTGTTGTGTTACAAAGTTGCAAGTCATTGTTTATTAGTGTTCAAAGTGAGTAACTGATCATACATACTTACTTGTCATAGATACATACTAATCATAGTTACTTACTGGTCAGAGATACTTACTGATTATAACTCCTTACTGGTCATAGATATTTATTCTTCAGAGTTACTCACTGCTCATAGTTACTTGCTGCTCATAGTTGATTACTGGTCATAGTTAATTACTGATCATAGTTACCTACTGGGCATAGATATTTATTGTTCAGAGTTACCTACTGCTCATAGTTACTTGCTGCTCATAGTTGATTACTGGTCATAGTTAATTACGGATCATAGATCTATAAATTGCCCGATTGTTCCTATGTCAGCTATATATATACATATATAGTCCTCCGATTTGGCATGCTCCGATTCATAAACTTGTAAAAGTATATAGAAGATCAAATACATAGCTTAATTCAAATAGCTTGCTCTTGAATTTGTTCCAAAACAAATCTCGCACACTTGTGCATATGATTCTCAACTTGTTCTAACACCCCCGAAACGAAGTGACTGCTGCCGGTCAAGTCTCAGAAATTTGTTGTTACAAAAGTTGCAAGTCATTGTTTATTAGTGTTCAAAGTGAGTAACTGATCATACATACTTACTGGTCATAGATACATACTAATCATAGTTACTTACTGGTCAGAGATACTTACTGATCATAACTACTTACTGGTCATAGATATTTATTGTTCAGAGTTACTCACTGCTCATAGTTACTGGCTCCTCATAGTTGATTACTGGTCATAGTAAATTACTGATCATAGTTACCTACTGGGCATAGATATTTATTGTTCAGAGTTACCTACTGCTCATAGTTACTTGCTGCTCATAGTTACCTACTGGGCATAGATATTTATTGTTCAGAGTTACTCACTGCTCATAGTTACTTGCTGCTCATAGTTGATTACTGGTCATAGTTCATTACTGATCATAGTTACCTACTGGGCATAGATATTTATTGTTCAGAGTTACTCACTGCTCATAGTTACTTGCTGCTCATAGTTGATTACTGGTCATAGTTAATTACTGATCATAGATCTATAAATTGCCCGATTGTTCCTATGTCAGCTATATATATACATATATAGTCCTCCGATTTGGCATGCTCCGATTCATAAACTTGTAAAAGTATATAGAAGATCAAATACATAGCTTAATTCAAATAGCTTGCTCTTGAATTTGTTCCAAAACAAATCTCGCACACTTGTGCATATGATTCTCAACTTGTTCTAACACCCCCGAACGAAGTGACTGCTGCCGGTCAAGTCTCAGAAATTTGTTGTTACAAAAGTTGCAAGTCATTGTTTATTAGTGTTCAAAGTGAGTAACTGATCATACATACTTACTGGTCATAGATACATACTAATCATAGTTACTTACTGGTCAGAGATACTTACTGATCATAACTACTTACTGGTCATAGATATTTATTGTTCAGAGTTACTCACTGCTCATAGTTACTTGCTCCTCATAGTTGATTACTGGTCATAGTAAATTACTGATCATAGTTACCTACTGAAATAGCTTGCTCTTGAATTTGTTCCAAGACAAATCTCTCACACTTGTGCATATGATTCTCAACTTGTTCTAACACCCCCGGAACGAAGTGACTGCTGCCGGTCAAGTCTCACAAATGTGTTGTGTTACAAAAGTTGCAAGTCATTGTTTATTAGTGTTCAAAGTGAGTAACTGATCATACATACTTACTGGTCATAGATACATACTAATCATAGTTACTTACTGGTCAGAGATACTTACTGATTATAACTCCTTACTGGTCATAGATATTTATTCTTCAGAGTTACTCACTGCTCATAGTTACTTGCTGCTCATAGTTGATTACTGGTCATAGTTAATTACTGATCATAGTTACCTACTGGGCATAGATATTTATTGTTCAGAGTTACCTACTGCTCATAGTTACTTGCTGCTCATAGTTGATTACTGGTCATAGTTAATTACGGATCATAGATCTATAAATTGCCCGATTGTTCCTATGTCAGCTATATATATACATATATAGTCCTCCGATTTGGCATGCTCCGATTCATAAACTTGTAAAAGTATATAGAAGATCAAATACATAGCTTAATTCAAATAGCTTGCTCTTGAATTTGTTCCAAAACAAATCTCGCACACTTGTGCATATGATTCTCAACTTGTTCTAACACCCCCGAAACGAAGTGACTGCTGCCGGTCAAGTCTCAGAAATGTGTTGTTACAAAAGTTGCAAGTCATTGTTTATTAGTGTTCAAAGTGAGTTACTGATCATACTTATATACTTACTAATCATAGTTACTTACTGGTCATAGATTCAAAGTTAATTATAATATATTATATATAAATAATTTTGTTTGAGGAAACATATTTAATCAGTTTCATCATTAAATATATATTTTTATTTATTTAGTAACAATAAATTAATTTAAACTAGAAACACTTACCTTGATCGACTCTAATAAAACGAATCAGTTTCCCTCTCAAAATAATCAAACTTTATTTTATATATTACATTTATATTTCAACAAATTCCTTTAGTAGGGAGGTAATACGATTACAAGATTGGTTTTCGGAGTTATTTCTTGATATGTTGATAGGCAATTCATTTTTGTGCCAATTCGCACATTGAGGATATATTATATACGCAAAATGGGACGGTTGGTGGTACATACAGACATTATAGGTTTTTATACGGATTATAGACACACACATATAATTGTTATACAGGTACACAAATTTATGATAAAAAATGTAATTAAATCATTGACTCAAACGGATGTTTCTGTTGGTGTAAGATATCCACGCCACAATTGCTTCGACGTATTAAATTTTGGGTTCTGCAATAGTGAAATATAAAATTAATAACTATGATCTATTGATTTTAATGCCAAAAAATAACCTAGTCTCTTAACTATTTATTTACGTACAGCTTAAATCGGGGATATATGGTAAAGATGCACATACAGACGTCTAACACGATGCTAATAGAGCTATGAAGCTATGAAGGTTTTGATTTTTTGAAACAGAGTTTGAAGCGTATCAAAAGTAGATATATACATTTAAAATCTGATACAGAATTTATAAAACTTAAAACTCTGATTCGAAATCATTATGATTCTGATTTTTTATGGAAGACAGGCAGAACTCGATTTTGGTGCTATATATATGAACGTTCAGAGATATAAAATTGGAAGCAGTAGGTGCCACACTCAACACTCACAACTATTCACAAAATACACTGAAAACGAACGATGCAAAATACCAAAAGTAATAAAATGAAAAATACAGGGATTTGGTTTTTCACTTTTTTTTTGTTTAGCAGCTTAATTGTTTGCTTCTTTATTCAATATTTGTTATATTTGTATATACTTTTATTTATATAGATTTTTGTTTGTGTATGTTTTGGATAGGATGTTGTGTGTTTGTTTTTGGTTTCAAACTTAGTGTAATGCATAAAATATAATACAAATTGTTTACAGCTCTGTCTTGGCTAGGCTAAATGATACTTCCCCCTTCTTATACAACCCGCCCCCAAGATATATACCATCAGATCACAGTTTAATAAAACCCCACATATAGCTAACCAAGTCAAAGTCTGGGAATAGTAGGAAAATGTGTAGGTGGAAAAACATCGGAGTACCGATGGAGATTCTGTTCTGTGGCTTCTCCTTGCTACTCTAGTCTTTGTCTGCGGAATTGACACTATAAAATTCGTTTCAAAAGTGTATATATTTGGAATGGTTTTGGTTGTTTGTTGTTTTATAAAATAAGTAATACTTGTATATAACTGGTACCTGAGCCCCCAAAAAAACTCAAATGCAAACAACCCTCTACTGGCACAGCTAAAAAACGTCCTTTGGAAAAACTTCTACGGTATTAGAGATTATAGTAAATAGAGATTATGATACGGCGGCTGTGAATGACCAACTACAAATATATATAGATGTGTGTGTTTTGTGCGTGGGTTCTTTTTTTATGCTTTTGTTCATCCTGTGAATCCTTTTTAAACTGGCGTTATGTTGGCTGGACCCGGCACCTGGTTGTTGACCATGGAGGAGGAGGATCCCTCTAGCCTGGCAGCCGCCTCCTTGCAATTGCTGATTTGTTGTGGCTGCTGCAGCTGTGCTCCTGCAGGATTCGTCATGGCTTCACTGTACTCATCCGCCTCGTGCATGGGCGATAGGCGTGGCGAAAGAGTGGCATTCGGGGGCGCACTGTGAGAGTTGGAGGCATGAGGGGAATGCGAAGACGAGCATGAATGATTTAATAGTTCGATATACTCGAAATAAAAAAATAAATAGGCTCATGAATTCGTTTTTGAGTTGAAAATATAAAATTGAAATTCTAGCCAATGATCAGTGGCTCAATGATTATGTTTATATACATAAGTGACCTCTTAAATGATTTGAAAATCTTCTTTTAGCAAAAGATATGTTCATCTTAAATTTAAATTTTAGAAATATTTAAGATCAAATGGACCTTCATCAATTTGCTCAAAATGAGTTATATGACATAATTATCCGTTGAATACATCATTTTCAAATTCAATATAATCCTTCTAAGGAAATCTATAAGCTGATATTGATATAATTCAGCAAGCTTTCATTCCAAAACTGACTGCGATTAATGAATATAATGAGTAGATAGAAAATAAAGGATCAGGATGTTTATATACAGAAGAGCGATCATAGATTCTAGCAGTTCATGAGAATATTCCTGAATGAGTGTCATAAGAAAGGGGACTCTCTCTCTCTACTGGGAACACTTACTGATTGCCATTGATTTGACGAACTTTAACGGTGACAGGAATAATCAATTGATCCGAGATGCCATTGCCATCCTTGCTGATCTGTTGCCAGACTGTAGATCGATCCTGGGGAATGTTCACTGTGGGTCCATTGTTGCTGTTACCGCTGCCGGGCTTATTTCCCGAAAGGGGAATGTGAATGGTGGTTGGACCCGATTGATTGGCATTGTAGTTTGTCCCAGTACCAGCTCCCGGGGGATGCTGATGGTGATTGTCCTTCAATGTAAAAATTTGCACATAGTTGCATAGTTTTTGGGACCAAAATTAGCTCAGGAAGAGGGGAATCACACAGGGATAGATATATAATTTCTAATGGTCTAATGTTGCAAAGGTGAAAGAGAGATAGAGGCGAAGTAGTAGAAAGAGCTCGCTAATAAATGGATGTGTTTCAAAAAAGGTGTTAGATTGTGTGTAAAAGTGTCAAAAAATATGCCAATCATGGTGAAAGTGTGTTCAAATTTTCGATTTATGCCAATTGTTTTTTATTGAATTTTTTATTTGTTTTATTTTTTGTTTTGTGTTTTTGCATTTTGGAATTTTGCCTATGAATTTTTACATCAATTTTCGCTACAATTAGTTGTGTTTTTTATGTCGCTAGTTAGTTACTTGAAATTTCAACCCGATGACTATAAAATAACATAACAGGTTCCATTTAATACATTTAGGTACTTGTTGTACAGTGTAAACGCTTGACTAATTATGACTTATTCTAGAATTTCATTTACATTTATAAATATCATAGATATATGTATATATATAAAGGGTAAGAGTAGTTTCTTTTTTAGAGTAGGTTCGGATAGGTAACACATTTTGGTTTGCACTACGAAAAAACAAATAATTTCCATTTGTTTTTGTTTTGTTTTTTGTGGGTTTTGGCATTTACAGGTGGTCTAAAAGCTTAGGATCGAAATAAAAAATATTTTAAAAACGTTGATCAAAAATATATATAAACAAAATGCAAAAATAGCGACATGCCATATATAGGATTAAATTAAAATGGGACACAAGGGGGGAAAACATTTACAAAATACTGTTAAAGACATGATAAAAACGTATAGTATATATAACAGAGAATTATGCATATACATGGGTTATATAGCTATATAGTTGGTAGTTGAAGAAATGTTTCAAGACCGACAAAATGCAATTAAATCAATGCAAAAAAAATCTATGAATAATTGAGTTCATCGGTATTGGAAGCACCATCGATCGCTGATCGATGGCTTTGTGCGGTTGACTGGGCAGCACTGCAAACGCAAATGAAATGGGCAGCACTGGTCCGTGGGATTTTCTTTTCTTTGCTTTTTGGTGTGTGTTGCAGATTGTGTGCTAGTGGGTGGCATTGTGTGTGTTTTTGTGCTTGGGATGGGGTGTTGGTGTTGTTGGAGTGTCTATTTCTTAAGCAGACTGCTTTGTGCCTCGAACTCTTTCTCATTTGCATTTGAGGTTGAGCAGCTAATGAGCCCAAGGCCAACGGCACTGCCCCCACCGCCAGCACCACCTTCGACCGGTGACTTGGTCACCACCCGGCCGTTGCGACCCTTTCCCCAAGGGAAAATTTTCGCCAATAAGCCCACCTCAGCGTCCAGTTTGTGCAGATCATCTGCCGCCGCTCTCTTCGTCATCTCCGGCATTATGTCATCCAGGATCTTAAGCTCGCGACGAGTAAATACCAAATCCAGGGCCTTACGAATGCCAATCATCACCACCAACATCAGGGGGAACAGGATGGAGGTCTGGGAGAAGGACTTGATCAGCCAGAGAATAATAAGACAGGCCAGCTGAATGATGGTGAACAAGTGGACACGTTTGATGGGAACCTGTAAGGAAAATATATAATTACCAGGAAGAAGGTTTTTAAGAAACAAGTACATATTTGGGTTTCTATTAAAGACTTAAGATGAAAGTAAAAACCCAACTCACCTGTCGCAGGAACATATAATCCGGTTGGTACTTGGCCGGCATGAACATGATTAGTATGCGATCAAAGAACTGCAAACCCTTGAGCGAGGCCACTCCCATATACAGAAAGACACCGAATAGAACCGGCATGGGAATGTGACCGAGCAGCGGGGTCAAGAGCACCGAAACACCAATGGTCAGGAAGATCAGGATGTGGGTTACCCGCTGCTCGCGCACACCCAGGAACTGTGGCTTCTCGCCAGGAGCCGAGCACTCAGATTCCAGCTTCAGTGAGTTCACGTGATTAATGCTCAGCACAGTGGCAGCCACGAACCTGTAAAAATATGAGAGATTAATAAGATTTCCATTAATAACAAAGCATTTCCTTAGTTTAAGCTAGAAACTCACCAAGGCAGACCCATTAAACTGCAAATGGCAATCAGAATGGACAGGATAAACAGATCTAGATGGTAACCGCAGCCCTTCTTTAGCTTGTTCTCCTTACGATTCACAATAACCGCAGTGATTTGTTGATCCATAAAGATCAGGATCGTTCCAAGCAGGGCAGGAAAGACGGCAATGATTGGTGACCACCAGGGATTCTTCTCCGAGAACGGTGGGATTAGCCAGCCACGGGTGCTCAGCGTGGGCTTCAGCTCATTGGGAACCTCCAGCTTCTGGGTGGGCACTCCCAAGGAATAGTCAAAGAAGCTCATGGCAAAGATTGCGATCAGCACGGAAAAGTCACTAATATACTGCCGGACAATGGAGGGGAAGAACAGGGCGTTCTTGAAATCCTTTAGGATGGTGGAGATTATGAAGGTGCCGGTGCAGAGAACCACCGACATCAGGAAGACGTTCTCGGTGGGTGGCGTTCCGCAATCTCCGCCAACCAGGGTGCCGTTGTAGGACTACATAAATAAGTAAGGAGATATTTATAATAAGCGTGATTGACAGAATGATTGTCTAGGATTGTCTATTAATATATTTACCTCACAATAATCCCAATTATACTTGGCATAATCCACCACACTGGCATTGCTCCCAATTGGCGGGGTACAGACACAGTCATATATCCCCTGATTAACCGGAAAGTTCTTTCCAATAACGACCACATTCTCAATGGCCTTGTAGATGAAAATGAAGGCAATTAATGTGGCAAAGTTCTCCTCGGTGAAGCGGGTTATGTAGCAAACAAGGGCACTGGCATCAATCGCGACCAGGACGATGCAAATGCCGGCGACCCACATGCCGATCCAGAACCGGAAAGTCATATATTCCCAGCCCATCTTCAGGCAGAACTCATAGATAATTGACTCAAAGACCAGTACTGGACCGGTGGACCCGAGAATTGTCAGCGGCTGGCCCGAAAAGAAGCCATACCCCATGCCACAGACGAACCCGGACACCAGAGACTCCATAGCAGCCATGTTTTTGCCAGTGGCCTCCGCCAGGAGACCTCCGAACGTAATGATCGGGGAGAGGCAGGCGAAATACAGGAAGATCCAGGAGGCAACGCATTGCATGGACAACGCATCCTTGTAGTCCCTAATGTACCAGGGCACCTTCCGTTTAACATCATTGATGAGACCGCCAAAGAGACGACCTGTCCGGGACAAACCGGACTCCTCCCTCAAACGCTGCTCCTCCTCCTCCTCGTCCACCTCCTCTTTGGGCAACTCTGGTGGTCGCTTACGCACCTCCTGGGAGGGAATGGCAGCCGGTGGCTCAATACGAATGGTGGGATCCCATTCGCCGGGCGGCAGCACAGTGACAGCATCCAGGAACTCATCCACACCGGCCAGCAGGTGATCCCGCTTCCTCGCACGGTAGGCCACCTCGTGGAAGATCTCATCGGACATTAGGGTGGCCATGGCACGGCCAATCTCATGGAAGTTGCTCTGACTGCCTGCGGGCCAAGCAGGATGAAGATGAATCTGTAAAAGAGTTAAGAGTTATTTTAGGTAACTAAATTCAAATCCTTTGAGATGAGCTCACCTGGTGGGCACTGGCACCTCGGTGAGATCGCCCATGAGCGCCGCCGTGCTCAGGCGGATGAAGCAGGAGAGTGTTCGCTCCAGGAAGTCCACCTCGCCTACAAGGATGTTACTGGCCTCCGCTCCTGGCGGTATCTTGCGCATAAAATGGGTATTCCCCTTGTGCTGCTGCCGTTCAGCTCGGTGCCGCTTCCTGGCCTGGCCATGGACTGATTGCTGGGACTCTTGACCATGTCCTCTGTGATCACCGGCAGGTTTTGTGCAGGTCGTGATTTTTTAGAATTAGATTTTTCTCTGCATTAGTTGGGATATATCGTTTTTGCAGGGTTGTTTTTTTGGTATCACGGGGTGCAGGTTTTTGGTATCGTGTTTGTATTTTATATATTTAATTTTTTTAGGGTACGTGCGTTGATAGGTATTACAACAATAATAAGAACAACACGTTACAAACGATACAACATAAAAAAAACATACGAAAAAAGAAGTGCAAAAGAGAGATATTGGATTAAATTCGGATTTCGGCTAAAAGATGCTGCAATAGATTGTTCAAATTCGGTTGAAATACTGAGATAATGAAGCATGCAAAATATATATCAAGTTGGAAAGTTAGTTTTGAAAAAGTGTGTGTGGTTAGGTGACAAGCGTGCAAATGTGTGTGGATGGTATTTTCTTTTTCTTTGGGGTTTTTTTTTAATTTCTTCTTCAGAACCAATCCCTGAGTTTTCAATTCTGATTAACCATTTCAACCTTCATGCAAATTTCTCCGTCGTTTATCCTTTTCTCAACCAATTCTATTTACAAAACTGCAAACTACCAAACGTATATCAATATATAATATCAGGACTATTTAAACGATTAACAGACACGCAAAAAATCAATCATTAAACAATAACGAAACACGATCAGTTCTTTAGTTGGTTGGATTTGACTTTGGTCTTGGGATTCTTTACCGAGCGCTCTGTTGCTGGGTTTTCCACTGGCACCGTTAGAAACGCCCCATGCCGCCGGCTGCTGAGCTCAGATTTGGATTTCCATTGCTCCAGGCGGTCCAGGTTCGCTGGCCGTTAGGGAAATCGGCGTGGTGGCCCCCAAAGTGTGCTCTTCAACTGGAAAATGTTTTGGGGGTTCGTTTTTTTTGGTACTTCATAGGTTTGAGGGGAAATCTTTAGACAGAGCTGCCCACACAGTGCACTTGAGGGTCCTTGGAAGCGAACTCTGGAACTCTGTGAACAGCTATGCTATAGGAAATCTAAGTATCTCGAATGGGCCCGGTTCATCTTTAATTGTATTTATCTTTTTCATACTTAATTCCTACTACCTAAAGAAATCATTCTAAAATAACTAAGATTTCTCTCCCTAAGAAAACTTGAAACCTTTCGCACTATTCCTTATCAACTCAAATATTTTCTCGTAGCTTATGGTTCTTTTGCGATAAGATTTTTAAGAAAATTAAAATCATCAGCCAGGATTGAGTTACAGTAATTAAAGTACAAAGGTTTAAAAGGTAAAGAAGTCGGCAATGGTAATACAAAATTATAATTGAAAAGGCCTTTCAAAATAGGGCACTTAATAAAAGAGAAGGAATATGAATCAAGAAAATAGAGAGAGACTTGAAAGCAGTAAGATTTATAGTTAATATAAACTTAAAGCCCCATATAATTTCAATATTTAAATATATATTTGAACTTAAGAAATCGTTTAGATAGACAACACATTTAATTGGGTAATATCATTTAAGAAAGGGTCTAGCGAGCTTTTTGAAGGAGATATATTGTCATAGGTTATAGTTGATTATATAGTGATATAGTAGTTTTTAAAAAGTTTAAGGAGTAGAGTAAAAATAGTAGAGTCAGAGACGAGAGACAAGAGATAATCATCGATAAACCACAGCGTGCTTTTGAAATGGAACTTCAAAGTACAGTAGAAACCATTGATGATGGGCTATTACTTGGCATTGATTGTGATTGCGATCGTCCTTGATGGCTCTGGTGCTGGGGTGAGGCCCCGGCATGGAACCAGGTGGTGACACCGATGGCCCCTAGGTGCGAAGATGCGTCAGCTTTAATGTTTTTGAGGGAACGAAGAGCGCAAGAGCGGATTTAATCAAGGGTTAGAATTGCTCAACACTGGTTTTATAAAACCCCATTTTGATACCGTTTTACTAACTAATGGATGTGAGTGATTTATGAATGATTAATTGGTGTTCAGGGTGCTCTCTAAGGAATGAGATGATTCTCAGGCCGATGTTTTGTGGAATTTAAATTTATCGTTAGACCATTGAAGGGGATTTTGATTTCTCATTAATGTAAAATCAAGTTAGCTTCCTGTTAATTGGTTCTGGGTGCATTTTTGTTGGGTGCAATGGCAACTGAAAAGGTATATACGACTTTGGTCCTTCAGCTTTAACAGAAATCTCTGGGAAGAGAGTGGCATTGGATTTAGTTTTCTAGTTCTAAGGCTATACCTGTGGGAACAGCGAGATAACAACCACGCTGATCCTTACTCGACACGTAGAGGGATGATGTCTGGTGGTGACCTCCAGTGGGATCCAGGCCAGTCGATGAGCCATGCAGTGAGTGCAGTGGACTGCTCTTGCCCAGGTCTGAGTTATTAGTATTATTTCGGATTGGATGAGAGTTTTAGACACTTTTGACACTGACAATGATCCTAAATGAGTTGAGCTGATCTGATCTGAGCTGATTTAAATGATGTGGCGGCAGTAGACTCGCAGATGATTCACAGACTCACACCAAACGAACGAGATGAGCTTAGAGTAACCTAACTTTTGTGATGACATATGACTCTACCCCATACTCACTTTTCGATGACGACTGATTGCGCATATCGGCCAAGGATCTGATGATCGGTAGTCGCGTCTTCTTGGCATATTCGTGCTGATGCCGATGGCGTCGCAGGAGGGCATCCTTTACCCGATCCTTGACCCTGGTGGGAGAGTTCCCGCACTGACCATCTGGTCACAGACCAAATCGGCCATCACCTCTAGATTATCCGCTTCCATGTCCAGCATCACACTTCCATTGACCAGCAGGCGGCGCAGCTCGAAGAGCGAGTGCAGCGAGAGTGTGGCCACATGGGGCTTTGACCATCGATTGCCACCCCTCCTCCACATCCTCCTCGAACTTAATCCATCGGGCTGTCTCCTTCCATTCGATCTCATCACCCTCCTTGACCAGCATCCCCATTTCGGAGAACAGGGGATGGAGACATGTGTGCCATCGTTGACATCTTCACCGAGAATAAACTGTACTCGCTGGGCTGGAGGAGTTACTGTAAGGTGAGGGATTTATTATTAGAAAAATCAGATTTTGAAAATGCAATTTGGAATCAAAATAAATGTATTTCAAAAGGGTTTTGGGTATTTAAAGTTCATTGCAAAGTCTACATCAAAAATGTATTGTAGAACGTCTAAAGTTACCAAAAAAGAATTTAAGCCAAATAACTACATATTTTTTTATACAAAAAATAAATAAAAAGCTTTGGTGTTTTTCCCTCAGTGGTCAGACCTTCATTAGCTTAATCAACATTTATGAGCTGGGTCTCTCGCCCGGCAAACATCTTCCTGGCATTGCCACCCCGTTCATAACAATCATCCTTGTATCCTTGGTCTCTGGCGAATGCGTGCTAAAGTTAATTGGCGTAATAATTTGGCCCTGATCTGTGCTGGGAATTTGCTACTGACCATTGACCGCCACCATATGTCCTGCTTAGGACCTCTCCGAGTGTTTTGTGGTTCATGGCAGGATTGCGTGACGTTCTAGCCTATATACTATACTACCAAAGGATAAGGATGCACATATGTTTATGCAAGCTAAAACGTTTGAAATGTGTGAAAGTGTCTTAACAATGTTTGGCTAAGTGAGGTGATAAATTTCAATTTATAATGCGGATGTTGAGCTACGTTTAAGCTTAGGTTTTATAATGAGTACAAATTGCAAAATTAATTAAGGTGGAATTAGGATTGAAGATGGATTTGTCTTGAGTTAAAAAGTGTGAAAAGGTTAAATTACTAGGGCTCACTAGTATGAAATAACTTAAGACATAATTAAGTAATATTACTTATAAATAAACAAACTAATAACTAAAATCAAATGAGGTAATTTTATTGGACGCATACAAATGGATAGGTTAGTTATGAAGTGCTGTAATTGTAAATAAGTCTTAAGAAAGGTTGATTAAGAGGATGCACATATGAAAAGCAGTTAAGCAGGTTGTTACAGGTTATACAGGTTACTAATAAATTAGGTTAGTAGTCTTAAATAAATATTAAAAATAAATGGGTTTCACGAGAGTTTGGTGCGTATAGAAGCAACAAACAACATAAATTAAAGCTTTATTTATGCTGTATTTACTAGGCTTCCTTTCCCTTAAAATTAGCTCAATTTTT